>OY740769.1:35952052-36110129 GCA_963513935.1 Aphrophora alni
AAATTACAAAGATTCGAAACTTTAGAACATTATTTTTACACTTACTGTAATCGAATTGGCTAAAACTGCGTTTCAATTTGTGTGACGGAATCGAGTCTAAATTTCTTTATTTATACAAATACGTTAAATGGTTATAACAATGTTAGTTCATCGTATTTCCTGACTATAATTTAGTCAGACACGACGTATTTTTGTCACTATATTGAGTTTTTACCGTTGTACTGGACGGACATTATTGGTGCATTGCAGAGAAATAATTTTGGAGTATTAGACTCAATCAAGTTGGACGGTTTTATTTAAACAACTATGAAACCAGAAGCAACTATGTTTGTTCTACACCCGATTTCACATCATTGGCAACTATATAAAAGGTAAATACTCTGCGTATTTATTTCAGGATATTTAAAAAATATTCAATCGGTATTCTGTTTAATAATAGATATAGTATATGAAGAATTTAGTTTTGTAGTTCCACAATGAAAACGTTGTTATTCGTAATAAACTCTTTAACCAAAATGACTGACAGATATTTAAACAATAATTACCTGGCGTAGGACTAAAATAGTTTGTTCTTTTTAAAATATTATTCTTATTTTAAATTTGATTAAACACAATAATACGATAAAACGAGGTATTCTCCACCACATCACCATATTTGTCTTTTCAGGAGGTAACAGGTTTGTCTAATAATATCACTAATGGTTAAGTGTGGTGTAAAAAATATGTTTGGTTTTGAGAATGAGATTGTGGAAACTTTTGTACCACATATGTATCTTACTGAACCACCTTACCTTATTGATTTTTGGAATCTTTAATCAAACACGAATATACAATATCAAATTAAAGCAACTCCCGACTGTCTACTCAGTAAATGTACACTACACACGGCTTAATTAGTTGGTGCTTATCTTGGGTTGGACATGACACAAATCAGCCGAGGGACATGAAACTGGGAATTGCTTCCCTTGTGGACATATTAGATGCAAATTATTCGTTATCGTTCGAAACATTATTTTTCATAGTAAATATTATGTAACAAAACTAAATATGTGTCTCATGTATTTGATAGGGCAATAGTTTCAGCGTCTCAAAGTTGTTCGTAAAAGTCATGCAATTATACATACATGTGATATATAAAGATGTTGTCAGTGAACTGTAGTTATGTGATACACAGGACAGTGGTTTGTCATAACAATACTGAGAGTAGACTACGGTTGTTAGACAATTAAACTGCTCTTTCTGTCAATATGAGAAAACTCTTTGGTGTTAATCTCCTGTTGAAGTATCGAACCAAGCTTATTAGTGGAATATTATTCACTGACAGAACAAATTTTCTAAACTTGTGTCTAGAGATTTATATGTGCAATGGGCTGTTTTAAGTGGCGATACATGATTATTTTAATTCCTCTAAGACATTCATTATTCTTGCATGATTTTTTATGTTACAGTTGAAGTGTAAAATTCTCTATGTTCTGATTGAGCAATAAACTAATCTTAGTTATGTATTAATAATATCCCTAACTTCACCAAATAGAATTAATTAGATAATCATATACCAACTAACCAAATGCTGCAGAGATTCCGTTGGTTTACTTTTATTTTTATATAAATACGGACTTTGTATTTCCTTACGGCATAGGCGGTTTTCATAAGGTCTAATGCAATAACATCTAGTATTGTTATCATTGACAATTTTTAATTTAATTGTTGATCATAATTTGTTGGGGAAACACAAATTAAGTGTTCATAAAGTTTTGGATTATTGCTATCTTCCAACTGTTGGCAATCCCCTATTAACAATATAACTACAAAACAACCAAAAAATATATGAAATATAAATATGTCTATAATTTATTTCTAAATAAAAATTTAAATATGTATACATAAAAGGGATTATTCCCTTATGATATATTAATATATATATATATATATATATATATATATATATATTTATATATATATATATATATATATATTATCTTCTTAATTATTATTTCCTTTTGCCCAAATAAATTGTCGTTAAAAAAAGATGATTTAAAAAAATGATTTTAGTTTATTTTTGTAGCAAAATATTGTATTCCTAAATATTACAGAATAACTATATTTAAAATCACTAGTTATGATTAACAGAAGCCAGTACATATTTATTGCATACGAATAACTATTATCATATATATATACGTTTACTTTGATAACTTTGATATAGGTTGTACTTGCTCATGATAAAGTTCTAACATAAAACGAATTAGGTATATTATTGTTTATAATATTAAATATTATTATATTACGAAGTATCACAAATGTACAGTTGTACACACGAAAGTAGTTATCCTGGAAACTATCTTAAGGTAACACTCTCTTGTCTGTAAAAGCAACAAATCTTCTCAACATCTTGATATCTAAGTAGAATTTACTATCTTTTTAGTTAATTGGAATGTAAATATTAGATTTTATTTATCGACTATAAACCTAACATAGAGTTGAATTTCCTTACAATATTGCTTATATTTTATGACATAGTTGATGTTAAAGCTGTCATGGTTGAAAATTCAATTACAAGAACACTGTTTGTTACTTTGTAAAGTTGCAGAAAGTAAAGAGACTTCTATCTATCTTGGAGATTTTTATGAATTAGATTATGCTAGAAACAAAACTGAAACAATGTAGAGTAGTTAGGTGGTGAGAATATACGTCATAATAGATGCATTCATGCTATCAACATAACTAATTGAACTATGTTTTCTCGAGTAATGGTCCTAAATGGATTAAACTAAATATCATCTTCCATGATTACCCTTAATATTTCAAACTATGAAAATAATACACAATCGAAAACAATACATATCAATACGATAAATTCCGGGTACTATAAGATACAAAAAAAAACCAGACTACATGAATTCTCTTATTTAAACATCAAATAGTGATTACTCAAAGAGAAACAACATAATTTGGAAGTTATTCTAAGGTTCTAATTTTTATGATTACGTTATTCCACTGTTATCACTACGTGTATGATTTTTGGCAATTATGTTATTAATGTTACATTTTCGCTTTTATAGGGACAAACGACAGTCCAATAGTTCAAAAAGTAATATACAACAGACAAAGATATATAACTCTATAGTGTAAACGTCAGCAAGATTCAGGCAGTCAAGAAATATTGTTTTGCGACAATGCTTTATTTAAGATCTACAACAAATCAATACAAAGAGGTGGATATTTTATATTACCAAAATTTGTAGAGTTATTTTCTTGTTGCCAAAGTTATTCTTTATTTAAAATTAGTAAGAGTTGATGTTCATAAATTATCTTTTTATAAATTTTAAATGTGTACATTCATCTTTAGATATAATAGGAAATAAAGGTTGCACAAATAATAGTATCACTATAACATATGATAAGAAAAACAGCGACAAAAAATAGATTTGGTATTTATGTTGGTGGAATAGTTGATTGTTTATACTGCCTGAAATTTATACTTTTTCGTTACGCACGTGCCTATCAAGCGGCTCCTAATTGTTCATTATATTGTTAACGTTTAAAATTAGATTTTGTTTTACCCTCATGTACGTAATTTAACCGTAACAAAAAATTTCAAGTAAAATATTAGTAATTCTTCTAATAGCCACAATTGTATTATATATATATATATATATATATATATATATATATATATATATAATATTAAACTAGAGTTACGTATTAAATATCAGTGAATATATGACTGTTAATTTAATAAATGGTAAAATTTCAAAATGGCGACTGTTGATAAAGATTTTTGTTAATTTCCTACTATTCAATTAAGGAGGGTGAAATATCTCATTTCTGTAGTTTGGAGATCTGTATTATATTATACGAATTTGTGATCTGTTAACGAGCAAATTATATAACGCGAATGAAATTTTGATCTTCATACCTTAGAAGACCAGTTGAGTATTATGTTTGAATAGTCTTTATGGAACAAATTATTGATATTAAATTATTTATTACAGGCCTGGTTCCGTTTTGTATACGTTTGGAAATACAAACAATAGATATCATAGACATACTACTTACCAACTGATGTAATTAGCTTAGATAGTTTAAATAAACTAACACACGACAATTGCATTGCCAGAACTTACGTAGATGTGTTGGTTAGGGAATATATTGAAGTCGTTAGGAGACATTAGACGTGAAAACAAGCTGTACTAACACCTTAATCGTTGAATGCAGCACCATTTGGCGTGAATAATGACTTCCAAGACATTTTATTACAAATATAATATCCTCTTTTTTAGATATATTATCGAACATAGCTGCATAGCACTAACTTGAGCTTGGCGAATTACCTTATGAGCATATAAAAAGCCTTGTAATAGTTGTTTAGAAAAACAATCATTCAATATAGTTATAAAATCTTTTCTTCTTTTTTTAATATATCTCATTAAAGTTTCGCACTCAAAAGATAATACTCTTCCATATACGGTTGAAATGTATTATCTTTTCGAAATTTGTATATAAACTAATAATATAGGCAAGAATAGTTCAATTACCCAATTTATCATTTTAAAATTATATTTCTTATCAATATTTAAATGTAATATTATAAATTGGAGAAGAAATATTACTTTATATTAAAAAATTTCAGATTCCTACAAAGTCCTAATGGTAGTTTTATGTAGTCAAAAACTAAAAGTAATGTTTGAAGATTAAATCCTTAATGCTTCCATACTATTCTATGCTTACAAATTGAATGAATGAGCATCTCACCATTATACGTCTTTATTCATATGGTAGGACCCATCTTTTAACTTTGATAGGTCAATGACCTATACTATTATGTATTTTAGTTTCTGCTCCAATCTTAGATATTTATGCTATCTCCAATTAAGTAGAGACTTGTAATAATCTTATTTATTCACAAAGTATGGTAATTTTAATGAAATTATTGCAAAACTATGTACAACACGTTCATTTTAAATTACCGACTTCAATTAGGGATTTCTCAGAAGTGACAATTATATGAAGCCTAAATTTCTAGGGAATGTGTGACGAGCTCTTCACGTGTACAATAAACTGATATATGATAATGGAGTTACGATTTTGAAATATTTCATAATAAAGAAATCGATTGAAGTCTCAAGACGGACCATACAAAGTATTGTAATATTATAAGATTTGTTTTTATAATCGACTAAAAAAAAAATTAAATGTAAATTATCCACCACATACCTATCCAAATTGTCGGTTTATAAGTCAAAATTAATGTTATCATCAAGAAAGTAATTCACATTTTGATGACGAAAAGATGAATCTATGAAACTTCAATCTTCGAAATAACTCTGAACACCCCACCTGTTTGCAATTAGTAAGCATTACTAGTCAAAAATCAATCATCATTGTTTGTTGTGCTGTTGTGAGATGTTTTAAAGTTATGCCGTTTATTATTATTTTATAAAAAGAGAAGGTTAAATTTCAGTTTGTTTTGCAAAATTTGTATAAATGTTATAATTATTCTAAAACGGAAGCGTGATGCCGTTATCTTCGTTATCGTATTATTATATTAAGTTTTGATTTTCATTTATTTCATGGCTGTGGTTTAAACAAAGTAATACAAGTTCCTTTTTCAATATTAGATATACAGTATGTTCTAATGTGGTTTATCCTTATATATATGAGAAATGATGGCTAATATACTTTTTGTTTGCTTAGTATTATTTTTGTGTATGTTTGTGAAAGAAACATTGTCCAATATTTGTACAGTACGACATCTCTTTTAAACAGTACGTCTAAATTTTATTTTTTTATTTTATTTATTTATTATTTTTTTTAATATGTCTGTGTTATAAAATAACTAAATTGTTATATATTTTGATTTCGTACAAACTTTGGCATTTTTCTCACATTTTATATTGTCATCAAATTATATATTTATTTCTACAAACATCAATAATTTATTTAATTATTGGAACAAAAATAAATTTCCATTTAGTAACGATAAAAAGTTCTAACATTTATATTTATAAAAAAACATGATGTACAAAAAAATCTGAGTATTTTGATATTGAAATAAAACTCGGAAATTTATTAACGAGTTTTATGAACGAGTTTTATTTGACAATTTATGACTATAATTTAGTAAAGTACATTACCTCTTAAATGGTAACATAGAGCTAGGATTTCATGTTACAGTAAAGAAGTGATATTTCATACCTAAAATATTTTACTACTTTAATCACTTCAAAACAATATGTAAAAGCTATGAGTTTGTTACCAGGGGACTTAAATTTAAGAAAGGCGGAACCAAAATGGTAACAATGTTTAGAAATAAAAAAAATTAAAAAAGACAAAAACAAATTTAGTGATTAACAAGGCTCAAGTTTATTGAAACAGAAAAAGAAATTTCAACGTTTCAGATTTTATCATTTACAATTGAGAAAGACATCCTGAGACAAAATTATCATAAACAGCTTATGATTAAAAAAAAATATTATAATTAATAATAGTTATACGCCCTTAATACAAAATATTATAATTTAAACAAAAAAAAAAAAAAATTAATCAATAGATTCTGAAAATTTATCCCCCCTTTTTTTAGTTTATATATGTTATAGTTACAAAGTTTAACAAAACAATGAGCACAGCTTAACAATTAACAGGATTATCATTAATCCAAAAAAAAGATTATACGCCCTTAAATGTAAAAATTACAAAATAAAAAAAAAATGAAAAGATACTGATATTTATTCCCCCTTTTTTTTGTAACTTTATGAAATGATAAGTTTTTAAAACAGTTACATAATATTACTTATTTGATAAATTACTTAAATGCTATATTGGCCAATAAATATATATATATGTTTTAGATAAAAGAATTTATTATAAAAGGAGAAGTTTATTTTAGAAAAGACATGAAAATTTTGAATATTTAATTTTATTAATTGACGTCAATTATTTTAATTTAGAAAATAACCTCTGGGAGGTTGTTAGGACCGAAAGTTTGCATGCAGGCTCCACCCAATAATTTTTTATATATTTTATAATTAATTACACAAGTCTACATTTAAAAGATAGTTTTTAAGAGAAACATATTCGCTGAAATAAATTTAGGCACATATACAATATGAGTTTAATTAAAGTTCTATAAAGTCAGTTTTTTGTAACATCACTTTTGTGCACGTGAAACTCTGAAGCTATGTTGAACAAAAACGTGTTTTGTTAACAGGACGAAACATGTTCAGATCTTTAACTGTGTTTCTTCTACCAGCATATTAGCTATGGCAAAAAACATGTTTTTAGCGTCTTGTACAAAATCAGACATGTTTTAGCATTAATGTTCATTATTAAAGAAAATATCTGGTTATTTGTCAAAATCAAAGAAAATTGATTGTATAACAGAAATTCGTTAAGATTATAATTAAAAGCTTCTTAGATGACTATAAAGCTATTTATATATATTTCGTTTAGTTTAAAACAAAACTTGTATAAGACTTGCAAAATCTGCAAAAGTTTGTAAAACGAAATTTTCTGTTTTAGAAGAGATTTCTCTAATTGTTTTATATTTGACATGTTCAATAAGATATTTTGATCATTTAAAGTTCAACATTAGTTTGCACATATTTCACATAATTGTTTTAAAACTCAAAATGTGCCTTTGCAAGGTTTAGTAAAGTATGTTTTAACAAAAGAAAATTTTTATAATCATTGAGTTTCAAAAGAACATTGAATATTAAATAAAACATGAAATACATATTTTAAAGAATACATGATAATTAATAAATTATTTTAAAGCATTAACAAAAATTTAAAACATGATAAAATCTGTACCTGGAAAATCCTGTCGCAGTTCACGTGAGCTTGTGCCGTGAAAATAATAATTTAATTAACATTATAGACTAAAACGCACAGAAACTGTAGATTAAGCATCGTTGAAGACTGAAGCAGGATTTTGAGAATCAGGAGAGATTATTATATCTAACATAACGATGTTAAAAAAAGTCAGGCATTGTGAGTGACTACCGGTAGACTAGATAACGGGTCTAGAGCCGGCAGGCTGTCTCCCGTTGTACTTTAGCCTCCGATATCATATGATCATTAGTTTTGGATAATCTCGCCGGGTGGCAGCATCTGTCAAGCGACGGAAGTTGGATGTGGAAATGAGTTAATGAAGTTATTTTGCGGAAGTGCTTTTTTGAATTTAAATGCTACAGCTCTCCCCCCCCGAAAGACGGAGTTGGGGTGGAGTCAGAAAGGAGGCCAGAAGGGCCTCCCACAAAATTTTGAAAAAGGGACAAAGGGCCAGAAGGGCCTCCAAAAGGATTCTAAGGAAGGGGCCAGAAGGGCCTCCTACAAAATTTTGAAATCAGGGCACCTGATAGAAACAACGCTTCATAATGCTTTTATAATCACCACTCTAGGGTGTAGCCTCCTTCGGCACTTACTTATTAAATTTTGAAATTTCTACAGCGTCTCAGCTCTTCCCACCTATCATTGGGACAAGCCCCCGACAGAAAGAGCTGAAGGATGACGCAAAGGTCGACATTGCTGTGCATGAACTGACTTTGTACTCTAAGGTACGTGGGGAAAAGGGGTGGAGTGGCACCTCGGGAATACCAAGTGGAGGTGACCACTCCGGGGACTGGGGAGGGAATGTGCATCGCACATTGGACTTACAGGAAAGGCCGGACTCAGACGGGGGGGAGTATCCTCTGAGCCGACCTTTACATTAAATTACAAAAATAAATAAAAATAAAGAAAAACTCCTGAAGCCAATTAGGTCAGATCATGCTCAGCGTCGTTATTTTTAAATTCCTCTTCTCCCATACGAAGAGAAATTTAAACTATTCACGGCTCTTAACAATTTTCGTGAGAAAAAGAATTTTGAAGGGTCTAAACAAATAATCCATTTGAAAAATAAACAAAGAAGCAGTATGAAACGTTGGGGAGTCAAAAAATTTTCTGCTGCGCAAAGCAGGGCTTGTAGTTGACTTAAGGTCTTATATGTGTATCTTTAATCATGTGCCCCAAAAAGGAATTTAAATTAATCAAAAAATTTATGTAAAAAAAAATTTCATCAAAAAAAAAATTTTAAGTGTTCAAAAAAAGTACAAAAGAAAGATGTGTTTAAAAAAAAGGTGTAGCAAAGTAAATATGTAAATAAAAGGTGACCCATGGTGAGGAAAACCCAACTCCGGTTTTCTCAACCCTAAACAAAAAAACTAATTAAGGAACAAACATGTTGACCTGCTAATAAAAAAGACAAACAACCGAATAATTTAAAGAATAGACAAACAGGCCAACCATGTTGTCCTACATACAAAAACTGGGCCCCTATAATTTGGAAAAGATAGAGAAAAAAAAAAATTAGCACGCAAAGATATATTATTAAAGAGTGTTCAGCATTTCAGTTAACTATTAAACAAGTGCCACCATCTGCATCAACCAGTCCACTGCCATCTTAACTGTTACTCAACATGATAAAATTAAAAAAAAAAATAAATAAAAATAATTTTCCTTCAAGATGACCAAAGAAAAAAAATTCAAAAGCAAGCTCAGTGTTCTTTAACGAGTCTTCTAATCGCAGCAAATCCACTGCCATCTTAACTGTTGCTGATAATTATTAAAAAAAATAAACCAAGTAATTTAAAAAAAAATTTCTTTTAAGATGATGCAAAAAAAGGTGAAAGAGCCAGAGAATGACTCAAGAATTATATGTAGTGTAGTTGTTGTGTATATGTGTGTGTGTAAGTATGAATTAGTTCAGACAAGCGAAAGAAAACTCGAGAAAATTTTTGAAGGAAATTTTGAATATTTTTTTGTTTTTTTTTGTTTCTAACTATTTCTGGGTTTTATTATTTATTTAAATTTTTTTTTGGAATTCCCGAATGACCCCGCTGTCTGGATCAAATTCAGTGAATGACTAGAGTGAAGTGTATGTGAATATATATATATATATAAAAATATTTAGGCAGACAAAATAATTTAAAAAAAATTTTATCGAAATTGGTTTAGAAGTTTTTGTGTAAGTGTTTATAAAAATAAATAAATAATAAAAAAAAAGAGACTATAGATTTATAGAGATTTAAATATTTAAACTAAATAAAAAAAAAATTTCATCAGCAACAGTTGTGCAGTATTTGAAAAAGCTGCAAAACATAAAAATGAGCCTTGTTTAACAAAGAAAATTTTGAATTTAAATTTAGATGGTTCCAATGCAAAATTTTGAAAATTAACTACGGTTCCAGAATTTAAAATTAACCAAGCTCTGTAATTTAGAAAAAACCACGCTCTGCTACCAGAAACATGTTACCAGGGGACTTAAATTTAAGAAAGGCGGAACCAAAATGGTAACAATGTTTAGAAATAAAAAAAATTAAAAAAGACAAAAACAAATTTAGTGATTAACAAGGCTCAAGTTTATTGAAACAGAAAAAGAAATTTCAACGTTTCAGATTTTATCATTTACAATTGAGAAAGACATCCTGAGACAAAATTATCATAAACAGCTTATGATTAAAAAAAAAATATTATATAATTAATAATAGTTATACGCCCTTAATACAAAATATTATAATTTAAACAAAAAAAAAAAATTAATCAATAGATTCTGAAAATTTATCCCCCCTTTTTTTAGTTTATATATGTTATAGTTACAAAGTTTAACAAAACAATGAGCACAGCTTAACAATTAACAGGATTATCATTAATCCAAAAAAAAGATTATACGCCCTTAAATGTAAAAATTACAAAATAAAAAAAAAATGAAAAGATACTGATATTTATTCCCCCTTTTTTTTGTAACTTTATGAAATGATAAGTTTTTAAAACAGTTACATAATATTACTTATTTGATAAATTACTTAAATGCTATATTGGCCAATAAATATATATATATGTTTTAGATAAAAGAATTTATTATAAAAGGAGAAGTTTATTTTAGAAAAGACATGAAAATTTTGAATATTTAATTTTATTAATTGACGTCAATTATTTTAATTTAGAAAATAACCTCTGGGAGGTTGTTAGGACCGAAAGTTTGCATGCAGGCTCCACCCAATAATTTTTTATATATTTTATAATTAATTACACAAGTCTACATTTAAAAGATAGTTTTTAAGAGAAACATATTCGCTGAAATAAATTTAGGCACATATACAATATGAGTTTAATTAAAGTTCTATAAAGTCAGTTTTTTGTAACATCACTTTTGTGCACGTGAAACTCTGAAGCTATGTTGAACAAAAACGTGTTTTGTTAACAGGACGAAACATGTTCAGATCTTTAACTGTGTTTCTTCTACCAGCATATTAGCTATGGCAAAAAACATGTTTTTTAGCGTCTTGTACAAAATCAGACATGTTTTAGCATTAATGTTCATTATTAAAGAAAATATCTGGTTATTTGTCAAAATCAAAGAAAATTGATTGTATAACAGAAATTCGTTAAGATTATAATTAAAAGCTTCTTAGATGACTATAAAGCTATTTATATATATTTCGTTTAGTTTAAAACAAAACTTGTATAAGACTTGCAAAATCTGCAAAAGTTTGTAAAACGAAATTTTCTGTTTTAGAAGAGATTTCTCTAATTGTTTTATATTTGACATGTTCAATAAGATATTTTGATCATTTAAAGTTCAACATTAGTTTGCACATATTTCACATAATTGTTTTAAAACTCAAAATGTGCCTTTGCAAGGTTTAGTAAAGTATGTTTTAACAAAAGAAAATTTTTATAATCATTGAGTTTCAAAAGAACATTGAATATTAAATAAAACATGAAATACATATTTTAAAGAATACATGATAATTAATAAATTATTTTAAAGCATTAACAAAAATTTAAAACATGATAAAATCTGTACCTGGAAAATCCTGTCGCAGTTCACGTGAGCTTGTGCCGTGAAAATAATAATTTAATTAACATTATAGACTAAAACGCACAGAAACTGTAGATTAAGCATCGTTGAAGACTGAAGCAGGATTTTGAGAATCAGGAGAGATTATTATATCTAACATAACGATGTTAAAAAAAGTCAGGCATTGTGAGTGACTACCGGTAGACTAGATAACGGGTCTAGAGCCGGCAGGCTGTCTCCCGTTGTACTTTAGCCTCCGATATCATATGATCATTAGTTTTGGATAATCTCGCCGGGTGGCAGCATCTGTCAAGCGACGGAAGTTGGATGTGGAAATGAGTTAATGAAGTTATTTTGCGGAAGTGCTTTTTTGAATTTAAATGCTACAAGTTGTATGAAAATAGTTAGAGTTATGTAGTCTATACAATAATTGTTCTGACATAAAATACAATAAACTTCTTAGAAGTCATCTTGTAGATTCAAATTATTAAAACATTTAAATATATTCTATTCAAGGGGAAAAAAAATCTTCCAATGATTTTTCAAAAATGAAATTAATTACCATCCCCTTTCCAATAATAACAGTTCGTTTATATAACGACTCTTTATGATTCAGTAGCCTAACATCATTGTTAATTTTTATCCACGATAACAAAATTAATAAAGAACATCAAAAAAACACACATTCATAAGTTAAAAATTGATACGATCGTGGTGGATGATAACTATTGATTATATTATGGTGTTAACGTTCGTAATAAAAATATAAATGACAGAATATGCGATGCAGTGGATTTTAACATAACTTAAAATAATAGTGTTAAAACTGGCAAATAACATAAGGGACAAATATCAAATATATCACTTGTCGTGAAGTTAAAGTTTTGTTTCATCGTGTTATAAAGATTTTACAGAAATAATGCTCACACTGTGAAATTTACTTAATAATATTCTGCTTTATTTTAGAAAATTTCTTGGCTATTGGAGGTTCCCACCAAAATCTTTTTGAAAAAATATGTATTTCAAATATAAAAATTAGTATATCAGTGAAAGTAAAACAACTATGTTTTTATTCTATATATGTACATTTTCTTGGACTTACTATAGAAAAGCTACATTATTTAATAATTAAAAAAAAAAAAAAAACATAACTTGAAAACCTGCTTTTAAAAATTATTAACTTGTTGATATTAGACACTATATGGTCTTAAATAATAAAGGTTAAGATATTTTTTATTAATAAAATCAAAATATTTATACAATTTAACTAACAATAAGCCTTTCATAAACACAGCATATGCTTCTCAAGAAAGGAAAGAAGATAAATATATATTTTTATATATTAATAGTATAATTATGTTTAATATTTTAAAATATTATTTTATTGTTCTTTTTGTATCAAAAAATGATCGATGTTTTAAGCAAAATTGTGTAACAATGTTTTGAGAAATGTTGCAGTCAACCACAATTAAAAGTTAGGGAGAAAGTATGCGGGTCGCCGGAAGGGAAGAAAGTTTTACAGCTGAAATATTTATAAAACTCATTACAACAGACGACTTTGATGTGTGTTTTAAAACCACAAACTGGAATAAGTTCTCCACAAGTTCAAATAATTATTTGTATTAACTTATTTGTTGAACAAGTTTATCCACCTTATATTATTTAGGTTATTGATATTCACTTTTGTGTATCGTTATATGAGAAAGTTTATTATACCGTTTGTTTTATATATAAATATATTTCCATTGTAATTTATTAAATAAACTTATTAATATATTATTTTATTTTTATATTATCATGTTTGGATGAAACTGTTTACTTACATGAGTTGTACTAAACGTTAATACTTCGACTTTTGTAATGTAAAACTATTATTTACTTTCAGATTTGAAGCAAACTATTTTATTGTTATTATTTTTCTATTTATTTCATTACGTCTTTATTTCGCTGTACATATACTTAGTATTGTGAAAGTTTCATATAAGTAAAATGTATTTATTATGTTTAAAAAAAAATAAATTCCCATTTATTAATCATTAGTTCTACATGTTGAGACACAATAGTAATTACTAAATCTGTTGTAAAAATTACTTTTTGAAAAATTTATTGTATTAAAACGGAATACACAGTGTGATTGAAACCTTGTAACAACTATTTTATTCTATCAGTACTAAATATCAGTTACAAAAAAAAATTTAAACTTAGCTGTAGCATACGTAGCTACACGACAACAACAAATATGACAAACGGACAGCATGTCGAGATTTACTATTTCGGTATCCACAGACTATGAAAGGTGAAAAGTAGTCAAAAGCGGAGGTTGAAATTTTGAGATTACTAAACGCAAATTATATAAAGTCATATAAATTTTTACATTAGTATAAAGCTACAACTACTTAACGACAACAGGCCACATAATGTTGAAATGGTGATTGTTACCTACAATTTTAAAATTATACGACTTTATTTTATGCTGTTTAATTTCATGCACCTAATAACATGTAACATGATGACATAAATAATAGATTATTAAAACTCACTTGTGGTACAAATCTTAAAACTAATCTTCATACCGCTCAGTTGCACGTTAGGGTAATTAAGTAGCGTTAATTAATACGAATTTTAAATACCTATCCTTCCTAACCGATATAATATAAAATGAACACAACCTCACATAAGTTTTTATTGTCAATATCAGTACCTAAATGATCTGAATTGCATTATTCAGTTATTTCTATTATCCGTTTAACTAAAATATAAATAGAAAACAATTTAATTATATAACCATTTTGAATATTTAAATAAACAGAAACAGCATTAAATGAAACACTGAAAATATCTATTAGTTTAACATAATATACATGTTTGCACTTGTAAGAGTTTATGAGATTTATTGAAGGTTTACCTGTCAAATACAATAAATTGCTCGTTTTACTTTAAATTATTAACCAAAGACCACGTGGCAAGTTCATTAAATCAAAATATAAAATACTGAACTGTTCCTCGGAAATTATTTTTTGTGTCCCATTACATATTACCCGAACAAAAATTGTGTTTCATTCTGGAGTAGGCTCATTTAGGTTCTAGGTAAGAAGGAATATTGAAAAAAAGGATATATTTTTTTCTTATTAATATCATCGGAACACTTTCACCAAAAAAATATATAGGCTAATAATTGTCAAAATGTGTGTATTTAATACATTATCACGTTCAATAATTATTATACAATAAATAAGTACCTAACAAGTCATTGTTGGAAAATATTTTCAACACTCAAACCACTTATAAATATGTATCTTATATTCTAATACTAGGGGGGCTACACGGTCATAGCGACTTAAAAACCTTAACTGTATGCATGTCAGAATCTTGAAATTCCGTGATTTACATCCCCTATATCACGTAAAACTCGTTTGTCTGTCAAACTGAGTTCAAGAAACGAGTGAGGAACAAAGGAGCAATGAACCAAATTGTTCCATATGTTTAAGGGTTTTAGTAAATAAAAAAAAAAATCATAACGAAAAGAAGAACGCTATATGTCCTGACTATTCTGCTCGAAACTTTATCTAATGGTGCTATCAAATATAACGTATTCAGCAGTTATCAAACAACTAATATATTTTTTAATATTTTTTGACTCTAAGTGCAGGTATTCCCGTCTTATATGGGTTCCGTCTTATATTCTTGTTCAGTATGGGGTTTTAACAACGAAACACGCTGTAAACTGAAAACTATTAGAACAAAAATGTTTTCCTTGTGAGAAAATGATAAAATGTATTTAAATTGGGACACATAAGACTTATCAACAAATGTTTAATTACGTTTATCAATTGAAACATTTGGTATTGAAACAATATGCGTGACAAATAAATAATTAAACAACCATGAAAAAAGGGATAAGTTTTTTTAAAATAAACAAAGTATTTGATCGATTCTTCGAAACATTTTACATTCTAAATTGCCATTAAATATATCAGATCTTTTGAAGAATTGTTGATTCTAAGATATTGCAAATAGTTAGTATATTAATAATGTTATGGAGGAAATAGAAATACATTTTGGATCACAATAGTTCAAAAATTGATTACAAACATAATATTTGGTACAAAACTAAAAAAAACATTTATTAGTAGATTAAATACAAAACTTAAATAATATGTAAATTATCTGAAAATCGGCCAAATTTAAAGACTGTCAAATTAGAATATCTATAGAGAATTGATAAACCCTGTAAGAGTTTAAATATACTCGTTTTGATTGAAAATAGAAGTAATTTGTCATAAATTTCTGAAGGAAAAATATTTAATTATCAACAAGATCCATTTTTAACGATCTGTATGTAATATCACGCTTATTCTATATATTGGCTCTATTGTAAGTCGTATATTTCGGTTACAATATGTAAAGTTGCTATTTCACAGTTCGAACGACATTAAAAACCAAAATATTAGACAAAGACAATAATTATATAACTTCGTATTTTGTATTGTAAAAATCGCCTCTAAAGCATTTCTCTTGAACCACTATTAATCCGTCTTCTTCATCCTATCGCCTTTTCCATAAACGTATATATTTAATTCATATAAAATAATCCTTTTATTCCATATGTTACAATATTTTTGTTTAAGTTTATCATTATTTGAAAACCTCTCTCTGTGGGGACAACAGTTATACGTTTACAACAAGATATTAGCCTGATGAAGATTTACAATATAACGTGCTCCCAAAAAATCTAACAATCGTTAATAAATATAAATATTTCGGGACAATACTCACACCAATATTATCTTGGGAAAGCCTTTGTAAATAAGAATCCCAAATAGCGAAATACGATATCATCTCGGTATGGCATAACATAACGTTTTGCAAACAAAGTTTCCTTAGTGTAATAATAATAATTTTAAAGCATTTGTTCAGTATATAATTCGCTACGTGTAACAAGTACTGGTATTATAAGGAATACCATAATATTGAAGATTTATAAGAACTTATTTAAAAATTATATGAAGATTTTCCAACAATAATATTCCTAACTATATTGGAATGTATTGTATGTAGAAATGGGTTTACAGAAAGTTGTTATGTAACTTAACACATGCATTTGAATTAAGTATTTTGGTTTTTGTCCATACCAGAACGCTCACGAACATTTATATTCATTTAAAGACGCACAAACCACGTTTTTATTAGACTATGAAATATGTTGCAGTAATGCTACTATAAATTTTGAACGAGTGAATAAGAAACTATTTTAAATATATATGTATATATATATATATATATTTGTATGAAATATTGAGGCTATTTTTTAGAATAAATCACTATATCGTTAGTTAAATGTTCCAGCTTGATATAAAATATAAACATGATAACTACTAACGAGTTATAAATATTTTCAAACCACATATAACCGCTGAAACACCATTCCGCTTGGATATAGTAAGATAGCAATGTAAAGAGAGTTTGACAATAGTTGTATTTCAAAAGAGGAGGTTTTGAAAGAAATATTAATGATGTAGTCTTTGCCTCGTGTAGTTGTCCTACAGTGATATAACGATATTTTTTGTAATGACGCGAGAACAGATAGTGTTTTACGAAACTATGTAGCTTGACTACTCAATTATCATTATAAGGATCGCCTAACGTAGCGAAGAGAACTAAAATATTTACTAAATTTCACCAAAGAGTAAGTAATTGTTAATCATTTAACAATTCAAAAAAGTGTTGAAACCAAGAGCATTGATCACAGGTAATTATAACTTGTGTACCCTTTCTTTAGTGATAAATCAATCTATTATATCAAGTAACGAACAAAATCAATGTTTATCTGAATATAATATGTTAACTCTTTCATTAAATTCTAAACATTTTTTGACTTTCTCACAAAAATGCATGTTTTAAACACCTACCCCAAATCATTGCAGGTATTTTTGTGGCCGAGGGCTAGGACTATATATGTATTAAATGAGGCCTAGGGCTCTCACTGGGCTGTATTAAATGTTTTATTGTTTTTTGTGAGTGACTCAAGATGTGTTTAAATACTTTAGTTATCTGTGTAACTAAACATTTATAATTAACTGTTCTATGACCGTTCAATTCCTTATATTATTTTTCAAATTACTTATATCATTTAAGTTTATTGTCTTTAATTTTAAACATATTTTTAAGAAATGAAATTTCAAATTGGAACAAAGTTTGTTCATACACAGTGTATGCAATATTTTGTCTCTGGATGGAGGGTCGATATTTTAGGACATACTAAAAAAATGCGTATTAGCTAATTTTAGCCGTGGTCAAGAAGTAAGATTTAATTTGAATACGTCATAATTACTAAGATTTTGCTTTACTGAATAATGACTTAAGAAAGTTGGTACAATAAAAATTGTGTCCAGTATATTTACTGCAAGGAATCTCAGAATGTAACATTTATTATTTAAAGTTATATTCGTTGTATTAAATATTCGCTCTAAGTTTATTATTAATTGTATTTCTTGTAGAAACCTTATTACAGGCAGCATAAAGTATAATTATCCTAGACTATAAGCAAGATAACCAACGCCGCGGGGGAATGTTGTTTTCAGAAATAAATATGTATAAAGTAAACCTTAATGAGTGTTGTAAATCTCTTGATAATGATATTTTATGAAACCCATAAACTAATAATTCTACAACAACGAAGGACGAATTAGTTTTAACTTCATTGGATATAGTATATTTATTTTTTATATAACAAAGCCGTTGCTGCTCATTTAATTAATTAAGTATTAACTCTACTCTCTATGGTTAGTCGCACAAACATCTATTAAACCTAACGGAAGTTTGTCCTCTGGCCAATTTGAAAGTAGAAGCCCCTATTGGTCGCATAACTGAATATCAAGTTGTTATCAGATATCAATAATCATACCCATTTGTATTTAATTAGCATATTTGGTGGGAGAACAATTCCAAATTAATTTTGAAATAACTTTTAGATATTATAAAACTTTTAATACAATATATATATATATATATATATATATATATATATATATAATAGGTTTAAATTTTAAAATAATCATGACTAGATTAGATGCTGTGTTTCATACAAAATCTGTCGTATATCTAATTATTCTTTCAATAATTGATAACTAATTAGTTTTGTTATTATTAGTGATTTTGATTCGGTCATCCACTTATTTTTAAATTTATGGATGGATGGTTGCATAAATTGAGCAATGATGGATGGTTATTTTAATTACCATTGCTTATTTCAAAGTTATTATCATATTTGTATCCCATAAATACTATCAGTTATTTTAGAGGAATTAAATGAAAAACTTCCAACAATATTAAATATTAGTTAGATATGTATAAAATACTAATACGGCAGTATAATTTAATATCTGTTATATATATATATATATATATATATATATATATATATATATATATATATTTCACATTTACCAATAATTACAAATAACTATTTACGCCTATCGAAAATTTTGTTTAACAAGCTCATAAGCGGTAACATCAGAGGAACAATGAATGTCATTTATTTACTTCTACATTATGTCATGGTTACAGATGCAGCACGTTATTTCCGGTTATAATGTTTGTGATCAAGTTTAGTGATGTTCATTTAATTATAACAGGTCGTTAAATTCCATGAAATATACTGTGGGATCGAATGAGAAACTGATTGATAGTTTTAATTGTAGTGTTTCTGACGACATTTTTTCCGATAAAACGAACTCTATCAATGTGAATATAAATGGACACAATTGTGAGATTACACAATTAATTATGATATGACACAATTATTATATGTCAAATATTTTTCTAAATCACTACAACTTTAAAACCTACAAAGCTGTATGTTTAGTGTAAAAAATACTATTTTTAAATACTTCTTAACCATTATTATTACACGATATTTTAAAGATTTTCTTCTTAAAATATTACCTGAATGTAGGCTGTAAAAGATAAAACAGATTATATCTGACGGTGGATTCCTGTATTTCCAAATTACTCCTTATACATCTTTTTTTTCTACTTTTTTTAAAAATTATTGTTTGGAACAGTGGTTTTGGTTTTAAATTTATTCATTTCAGCAAATTTATTGAAATATATCACGCCTATTTTGAGATATTTCGAAATTTAGATAGTGTCTATGATTTTGTTCTATATTTTAAAAGGAGTGTTATTTATGGGGAGGTAAGAATATCGTCAGTTCCGATTTTTTTCAAATTTCCTTTTATCTTTTGAACAGCTTATTTTATCTTCTTTTTTTTTCTTCGAGGTATAGATGAAATATACATGTTTTAATCTGCAGCATTTGATCTTAGGCCCACAATTGACTGAATGTATATTTATTGAATATATATTTATACTTCTTTTCAAATCTCAATAAAATATTATTTAATTATAACAATTATCCCTCATTTACACAGAATCATATAATAAATTAATACACTCTTTTAATGATTGAAACTAAATATTTACTAGCCCATTTTCAAATTCCGAATTAAAACCAAACAATCAAATAATTTTGATATTACTAAAACTTCCTCAGATTTACCTAAGCGAATGATATTTAAGTACATAATATCCCACACTTATCAAAGTCGTTACTACGTTGAAAAACATAGCATCTAAATAGTTGTTAACTAACACAATTCTTTCCAAACTTCGTAATTGGTAAGTAAAATCGGACGTCAAATCACAAGGGAAGGGACGCGAATCAACTTTCCATTTATACAATTTCTCCTTGTTATTTATTGAAGTATGTTAGAATTTTACTAAATATCTGAAAAGACTTATTTTCTGAGGAACCACGATTCATCATTTAATATATGATGTAGACTAACTGCTCTATACAAACTATTAAATTAAATAGGGTTGGTAAATACATTTACTCGTAATAATTTAGAGCTTATTATTATTCTGGATAACATTACAAAATAACCCTATTTATACAAATCTATTCAATTATTCTAGAAGTCCAGATTTAGATTTGATTTTAGGAAATCTACTTCATAGTTAATTTTTAGATGGCCATAAACAAACAGAAATATTTTAGAGTGATTTTCATTCCAACTATTAACTGAAATTCTGCAGGCCTTACAATTAAGTGTTATAGGTTCTTTAAAATTGTTGTTGAATGATTCAAAAATCGGTTTTGGAAGATAAGAATTAAGAGACTTTTAATTACACAAAAAAATCTACATTTTTCCTTGTTGCTCAAAGAAATCAAACTTGTAAGTGTAATAAAGTTAAACATAATTTTAAAAAAATAATTAGATAGGATAAAAATAACCTAAAATGACTTTCAAATAACCTAGTAACCTCAAGGCCTGACGAGAATAAGAGTTGGTCGAGTTAACCTAATAGGGAATGTAAAAGAAAGAAATCGAAAAGAATTAGAATGAAAAATAATACTTTAAGCTAAGGTCTCTCGAAACCGCAACTCTCGTGCTGTTGTAAGTTTTCCCATGAGAGGATTGTTACCTACATAACTTCCAAAACAACGTTTATAATGTTATATCAGGAAGTAATTTTATTTAAGGGCAGAGATGCATTTTTGGTAAACAAACACATAATATATTTTATTGCGCAAATATATTTCCTGGTTTATACTGATTAAATAAATATATATTATACTTGTATATACATATCTGATCATTTTATTTATTTAAAAACATGTTTTGTAATAACTTCCAATACATTTTCTAAATAGCCCTGAGCCCATTCACAGTACAAATGTCTTTTTCATACATATGAACACATAACTACTCTGATTGGTTTGGCTCATAAAAGAATAATTGAAAGTTCTAATTCTATATAAAAAGAAGCAGGGATGAAATCTGATATTTTAAGAAATTGTTATGATATAAATATCAGATACGCCAATGCTTTAAGATCTTATTAACTAAAGGTAATTTTGAATTTTTGTGAAAGCATTATAAAACATAGAATAAAATATAAACTGAGGATAAGTAACAATAAATTGTAATAATGATTATAAATTTATTAAAATCATAATTAACGTAGGCGATTAGAAATGTTTTTTTGTAATGCAATTAATGAATTCTATCTATTATTGACTGCTTCATGTGGAAAAGTTAATGTGTTAGACTGTAAAATAACACCCATTGTTAGTTCTATTTTGCGTTAGGCAAACTACTAAGAAGGAATATGGTATGTCATATCTGTTTAAATATAATTTTAGTTGGGATATGGATATTATAATTTAAGGAGGTTATCGAAACAACTTTACACCTCATCATGTCATCTATTTAATTATTTATAAAAATAATTAATGATAATGATGTCGCAACGTTTTTATTTTATTTTGGTAAATGTTTGGAAATTAATTAATTAAATTACTAAAAATTTCATATAAAAGTTCATAAATTAACTGTCTTTCCATGCTTGTATTATTGCAAAATATTTTCTAATACTTTCACTACTTTACTATACAGTAATGGGTACTGTGATTCAAAAATATTTAAAAGGATCACAAGGAGAAGACATTTGGTACTTATTATTAATCTTTAAATTGATATATAAAATATATTCTTTAACATCAGAACCATTTGGTCTTTCTGTTACATTTATGAACTGTGAATGATTATTATTACTGTTAGGATATGTTCTCAAAACGTATTGACAAGTTACCTCAATGCTAAAACCAGCAAATCCTTTCAATATAATTGCTTTTCTCATACCTCTCTTACATTACATCTATTGTACGGTACTTCCTGTATATAACTTTATCCTTTATGTCTGACTATTCAAAATCGCAGATATATAATTTGTGAACTTCATCTAAATTGATACTGTTAAGTTAAATTGCATAGACTCTAATTTGACATTTGTTTGTAATAATTAAATGTAATTAATATGGCAAAATCCAACAATGAACTTACTTCCTTAATCTACACTCCTATTTTTTGCACACCTTCGCATTTCATAATATTTTAATTCAATCGGAAAGACTTATTTTAAAGTATTTACCTTCCTTTGGCAGCTTCCATTCTTTATGTATTGTATTGACATATAAATCCAGAACCAGAATTTTCGTATGATGTCACGCAATAGTTTAGGGTTGTTTATAATCAAAACTATGTGTCACAAGATGTTATTACACACTGTAGAGTGTACTTTTCTTTTTATTTTGTTCGTAAAGCATATATTCTAACATCTTAATAATGTCAACAACACACAAAGATGCTAACTTAGTCAAAATTGGTTTAGAGGTGTGAGCCCTACGCGCTAAACGGACTACAGCTAACCGACATAATTATTTATAATAAAACCTTTTAGAAGTCACGTGATCTCATGTCCGGTTATTCCCTCCACACAGTTTAACAGGTTTATTTAATTTACCACATAGTTGTTTCTATTTTAATTATATGTGACAACGTAAAATCACATATATCGTGGTAGGTATAATACAAGTAAAATACTAATAATTTTTCAATCATTTAATTGCAATATCAAACACAAAAAGCAGGAAATGAAAATCAAACATAAGTCAACTTAAGAAAATACAATAATTAATGTAATATTTAATGTTTTGCTACAATGTACTAAACATGGTTTTAGTGTCTGTAACGGGGAAAAAAAATAAGTATGTTACAACATTTAATTTCTACCATAATTGTAGTAACTAATTAATTGCTACACACAGAAAGTCACAAATCATGGTATCAAATAATTATTTTAAATCATTGTAAAATGACCACTTTCGATAGCGAGAAATAATACCTAGACTATGTTTTATGAAATATGAATAAATCGAAAACAAAAAAATATGATTTTACATTGTTTAAATTTCTAAATTTAAAGAAAACAATTGTTTATCAATATCCGGCGACTGAGAGAATAGTTGCTGTACAAAAACAAGTTATTTCCTTAAAATATTATACCCGAAAGGAAAGTGGTTCATAAATGAACTACTACTATAACATTTGTTTTGTTTGGATAAACACTAATTCATCGTCTCTCCATATTTATCTATAAATGTGAAATATCAGTGAACCTGTGTAAAGAAAAATTTGTTTTTTACGTAGTAATTTTAGAAATAGAACGTTTAGGAACGTTACTTGTGTCTTATAATAAGCTGCTTGAGACGCCTAGTATATTTTATTATACACTAGACCTAATGACAAAAATAAAACGTCTCGTTTTTTACCAAATAAATATATTATGTAGTCAAAGTGCATATTTAGACCCCAACTCAAAATCTTTTTCTTTTCTATTCTATCGGTGTCTTCCTATTTGCGGTTAGTCCTGTTTGCGGTCAAGTGTAGTTTTATGAGGGAACGATCAAGGTCATGGGGTGGAAGTGTTTCCAGTTAGTGGTCACGTCTTGAGATGTAGTTAATTTCTTCCCGTCCTTTGCATAGCTAGCCACTAAATACATAACAGAAGGATTTAACTGTAATCACAAATCATGTCTAGTTATATAGGTTAGGTTAGGTTATATAGGTTAGTATATATGGTTATAAATGACCGCCAATTGGAAAATATAATTAGGTTAGCCCAAGATATTTTTTGGGGTGACCACAAACTGGACGATTTTACCCTCGACTGTTAATAGGACTGACCGCAAATGGGACACAACATTCTAACAATTCTTCAGGTTATCAAATCAACGTAATTACGTAGTCAGCACCCCCCTGGCAGCCAGCTTAAAATTATGTTTTCAATTCCCATATATTTCTGAATTCGAGAACATTAACTATTGGAATTCTTTTCAACTTACATTTAAATAATCTGCCAAATTTTAGCCTATTGACTGTAGATTTCATAAAAACTAAAAGGATATTTTCCACTTAAGTGTCTGTTGATATAATAGTAGAAATCATAAAATACTGGTCAGCTTTAACATCTTTTTATGAGTCTTAATAGTTTTAACTTTATTACGATTAGCCCCTTATCTATAAACTATAAATATTTTATTGGTTGCGACGTAAAATGAAAACTGCGACATTAAAGTCCCAGTATCAATAATACGACTTGAGTACAAGGGTCTCTTGAGAGGCTATAAACTTAGTAACGTTATTTGATTTATTACAAAACTAATGAGTTTTTCAATTGAAAACTGATTAAAATACAAGAAGTATAAGTTTTTGATTTTCTGTATTTATCATATTATATTGATATAATAATATGACTTTACGTCAACAATAGTCAATATCCATTTCTTTTTAATGCCGGACTACGGTCGCATCGGCTATTCTGCCCTTAATGAGTGCTTGTTGAGTTGTTCCCGTTATGATTATTTAAAAACACAAAATAAACGACTGTTGCTAGGTTTCCAAATATTAATTAACGTATTAGAAAAGTAGAATATATATAAACAATCTGAAAGCAACATCAGTTCATTTTTGAATGAAAAACTAAAATTCGACTCAAATGCAATTTACGATACAAATAATAAGCAGTAGAGATAAAAACCTCTGTCCATTAAACCACCAGTAACAGTGTGGGTATAGTGTCAATTATCGTAACTTCATAATGTCAACCATTAAAAGGACCATGTTGTCTGCAAGTGATAATTTAGCCTTGCACCAGCTTCGCCGTCCATGCATTCAATATGTCTATAAACATCCTGGCAGTTGTCATCGCTTTTGATGGGTAACTGGAAAATGTCTAAATTCATTCGTTGTAACGTCCTCAATATCGTCAGTTGGAGGTCCTTTATTGTCCTTTTCTTTAATAAAATATACGTAACTGAAGCAACCTCATTCCTGACTAATGTATGTAAAGTTTGATTTTCATTTGAACTCATTATAAATAAGCTATACAAAGAAAGTTAAAAGTGTTACGTAATTTAGTGTATACAAATTACCTTAGTTTTGAATAAAGATTACACAATTTCTGAATAACAACATACTATAATGTGTCTTTAACACTGAACACTGGTGGGGCAATAATAACATATGGGAACTTTGTTATATTTGGTCATTTTCTCATTAAACATTTATTTGTCAGAGATTGAAAAATATGTCGGTTGGGCGGGAGGGGAGATATATTTTTATAGTTCACCTTAACTTATACTGTATTAAATACTTCCAGCATCATACAATACCAACTGGTTATTAGTAGTACTTCTGATTTATATTAAATTTTCTGGTAACCTATATAAGAAGAAAACAGAGGTTATTGAATTATTTAACCATAACTTAATAATGTAAGTTTAAAAAGTTTACTATCCGGTAATGTACAGGTAGTTATTTTATAATGAAACTCAATATTTGAAATCTCCTTTTTGATTTTTATAACTGTACTTTGAGTATATAATAATAAACATTATAAATACAATTAATAATATTTATTATCGTGTAAAAACCTATAAAAAAATAATTTGTTTTGCCTTAGGCTATAAAATGTGTCTTATGAAATGTTGCCTTATATAATTGAAAATAAATAGTGTTTATTTACTATTTTCCTTATTTAATTTATAAACTTGCATTTATTTTACTCCTTGTATGTATAAACAAAATGTATCTATATTTGTTTTATTTACATCGTGATTGGCATTGTTTTTGTTAGCATTGTGCATACATTTGTATTCACTTTTTTTTTTTAAACTGGTGTACTTATATTAGAAAAGTCTTTGTTGCGTCAAGACACCTGCTGTTGATGTCTCACACGGCCGACTGGGAGTGGAGTTTGGTCCCAGTGCTTATGTGGTTTGTAATGACTTTTCCCGTACCATTAAATAAACTGATGGTAAAAGTGGATTATTTTATTACATTTCCCACGAGAAGTAATTTAAATAAAAAATACATTAGCGGCTTTTTTCCAACTGCCTAATCAAGGGTGAATGGGGTCAACTTCCATAGCGAAATCTCGGCTCAGTACTAATTAAATAAGAATATCAATAAGTAACAGCTGGCAACAGTAATTAAACGGTCTTTTATTTCTTTACAAAACATTTGTGTCTATTTTTATACAATTATTGTTAGTTTTCCTAATTATTTTATTCCATTAAACATAACGTACATATTCATAAAGACTTGGATGAATAGAACGTACAATCAACAAATTTCACTTTATTTTAAAACGATGATTCAATGACTAAATCCTAATCTTTAGTTATTCATAAATACACAATTTTAATGCGATTAAACTATGGAAAACAGTCCCAAGCTTGTATATGTTTGCTCAATAAAATAAAACCTTTGTTGAAACATATAAAATATGAAACTCATTAACATAAAATCTGAGGATACCTGTCATAAAAATTCTTATTTTATAAAAATGGATATAATTATATCGATCACATTTAATTACCCTCTATGTACCCAAACGAAACGCGGTGTTCGCTATCTCTGATAATATCTGGGAAAGAGAATTGTTAGTAGAAAGCAAATAATAACAACAATGTGGCTGTTATGAAAGACGAAACCAAGAATTACTCAAATTTGGGACTATGTCGTTTTGGTGTATATTAATTACTCAAACCCTTATTCTATATACAAGGTAATCTAATATTACGGTCTGTGGAATAATTTGCAACACCAAAAAATGAATCACGACCAAGGTCATTAAAAGATCTATTTCAATCAAACATGATTTACACCCACGACACGATTATTATACAGGCGAACCAAACTTACCCCCCTAATTAAATATTGAAATATGTTTACAATCACTGCGTTCATGAGTTCATTTTCATGTTCTATTCAACAACTACAGAACTGGCAATTTTTAGTTGAATACTTTCAGTGGGTTATTATTTTGATTTATCAATGGGTGAATGAGAAAGTTTGTGGAAAGTTTTTACATCTTTATTTCATTTGTTTATCTTATAATGAATTTACATTTTTATACAGTTTAGAGTACGTATTTCAAAAAATATATATAGGCCCTACTATTAACTGGTTCCACTCTTATGATACTGCCCTTCATATTTTTAGCCCCGATTAATTAGACTGAACTTACCATATTTTGCATGTGTAACCTTCGGGTTAGTTATTTTGGTGTTTAATATTAACTGAGTCCTATTAGTCTCACGTAATGTCCACTCGTTATGGTGGTGCCATCAATGTTTATTAAAGTGATTAGAAAAATATGAGTAAAGCTATATTGTTAAAAAATTGGGAAACTTTATAACTCTCAATTTAAGGAATCAAAATAACCTTATAATGTTAGATATATATATATATATATATATATGCATCTTTTTGAAGTTAATATTGCTAAAACTATTGTACTGAATAATTAATTTTCCCAAACACAAGATACTATGAAAAAAAACTGACTGTAAGAGTTTCATGTTTTAAGAATATTATAAAATGAGAAAGTACGAAATACATAATACACAGACACAGATATGACAATTTGTATCCCAGAATCAGTATATGTAGGAATGCGTAAACCTATTTATCAAGATCATGATATGTAATGATTACCGAGGTATAGATATTCTATTATTATAAGTGGTATTTCTAAAACTTATATTTATATTTAATTGATGCAATAATAAATAGATGTTTTTGTATAATTTACTATTTACAAAATCAGAGTTTGTTTCAAACAATTGATTGTACAACATGTTTTATTTGTGTGTTAGTTTCATAATAATTATATATTTTGTCTGACTATTAGAAATAGTGACGATATCAGCCATGACAAACAGGAATATTATAAAAGAATCTTCTTCGCATTCATACATCATCAGAACTCTATTCCCTACCTATAATTTGATTACTCACATATTTACTAACTTCCCCAATATATCTAAACCAACAAAAGCACGGAAATTCACGATAAAGTGAATAATTTTTTAAGAAATCACTTTATCTTTTAGATGGAAATGTTCGTTCTTTGTGAATTTCGATACTGTATTGAAATGAGTAAAGTGTAATTTCTACCCTGTATTTCAGTTATATCAACTATGTAACAATCTAATCTCTACACACGTAGTCAATTCTGATTGGTTATTCAAATATTATGCAAATACAATTTAGATTGAACCAAAGTAATTTATATTGTTTAGGGAATTCAAATTCTGTTTATTCTACTAAGAGTGCTATAATATCAATACTTATAAAAGTAAACAAATTTGTTAACAAAATGATTGGTCTCAAAAGTTTTAATTTGAAATAAACTAAACATGGAATTTTTCCATTATCTGAATTAATACCAACAAACACTTAACTAATCATTTAAAATTTATATTTATAAATTTAGAAAAGGAATAAAATCAGAAAGGAGATTATTTATCAAACCCTATCATTGATTTTGTTAGTAGATCAAATCTCCAAGTAGCATTGCGGCAAAATTCACAGTAAGGAAAACAACGATCCCCCGAACCACACAATAAAGCAACAAAAAAAAAGGCTCTAATAAATTCAGTTATGTTTATTAAATTATTACCCTCATGAACAACTCATTATTATTATCATTATATTAAATGTAAAGTTCACAGAATAAAAATATTGTATCAAAATTTACATAAGGGTAACGTAATAAACATGTCCTGGTTATATTAAAGTCATAATTTTGTAACTTATTTTTGTGTTGTAGAACATTGTGATAATCAATATCAGTTTTTGTATTGATTAGTTGACTATATTTTGCGCTGCCACCGATAGCACTATCTGGCCGGCAAAAAATTTTATTGTATAAATATCTTTACCCTATATTATAAGAAATACAAAAATTTTTAGTGGATACAGCACTTGTCACATATTGATATCCACGTAAAAAAGAAAATAACTGAACTAAAAATCAAATACAGTCAGCTGTATTGGCTTTTGGGACGTAAGTCTAAATTGTCAATACAAAATAAAATATTAATTTATAATCAGATTTTGAAACCTGTCTGGGTATACGGTATACAACTCTGGGGTTGTGCCAAAAAATGCCACATTGAAAAGATCCAAACTTTTCAAAATAGAGTATTACGGAACATGGTCAACGCTCCATGGTACATTCGAAATATTGATTTACATAGGGATCTTGGAATTCCAGATGTTTCTACTGAAATAAAAAGGTTTGCTGTGAAGCACGAATCTCGTTTGAAACATCATGTAAATGAGGAGGCAGTACAACTTCTTGACAACCGCGATTTAATCAGAAGACTGAAGAGAACAAAACCTTTTGAGTTAGTCTAAGTGTTTGGTTGTTGGTAAACATTGGGTGATATAATAACTTTGGGTCACTGGTGGGTGACTTATTGGATATAAGATACAATTTAGAGACTTATTGGATATAAGATACAATTTAGAGGCAAATTGATGGTTAGTCTGTAAGACTAGTTTTAATGTATAATTTGAAATGAAATAAATAAATATAAAAAAAAAAAAAAAAAAAAATATTGATATCAATATTATAATATGTGTTTAGCCAATTATAGTCTAATCTACAAAACAACCTAGTTTTTTTATTATCACAAGGTATAATCTATATATAATTCAATTTCTAATAATAATTATTTTTTTGGTGTTCTGAGAATCCTTTTTTCCTGATTTCGATATATTATGCAATTAATTTTATATAAAAGAGAGGACAGATTTTCTATACAGTAATTGTCTTATATGCTTCAGAAAAATTGAAGAAGGAATAGACTAATAACAAGTATTAGAAAAAATAACTGAAACAATGCAAATAGTGAACATAGGTTGTTAGGTAAGAGTAGTGTAGATGAAATTGAGTACAGACAATTTATCGAATATTTATCACCTGTTCATTATCACAGATTTATTAAAATGATGTTTAGGACGTTGAGAGGGTCTCTTGTGTCATAATAATGCTTGCTTTCCTAAATATCTACACACAATTAATGTGTTTTGAACCTGTGAATGTAGTTGCTAGGTAAGTATATATTATTGAAACGTGTTCTTGTAATGAATAAGGAATTATTAAAAAAAAGTCACATACTTTGAATTATAAAAATATGCGTAACAAAATTATTGTACAATCCATTTATTTAAATTAATTTTCTGTGAACTGTATTTAATTCCATATTTCTTTATTTTGACATTTAACATTGCGATATTTCGATAATTAGATTTGATGTAATGAAATTGCTTACTCGCTTTGTACGTAGAATTGCAGCATATTTTCCTTCTAAACTCTAAGGAACAAGAGTAATTGCTACAATAATTACGTCGGCAATAAATTATTACTTTTGAGTAAATTGGAACGTTCTTTGTTTATTATTATTGTTATTAATATTAAATTTGTAATATGTGACAATATTTTACGCTTTGCAGTACTTCAGTAGCATTTCATAGTTGATAATGAAAAATATTATACAAATACAACCAAAATTAAAAGCAATAACTACACATACTTACATAATTTATGTATTTCCTCCTTCTACTTATAGAAATATTAATTATTGATCTACATCATACTAAACATAACATATTAAATAGACACCAATATTACATATATTAGAAATTTAGAATCTAATATGTGTTACTTGTATTTGTGTAAGAAAATTTGTTTGTATTCAAAAAGTATTTTATTAATGTCAGCTATACACTTCGCATATTAGTGTCCAAACTGCAGTAGTATTAAATTTAAAACACTATGACGTATACGTTAATCTTTTAATTGGACTGATATTTTAATGAATTTTTTAATTTTATAAAAGAGATAGAACAAAAACTCGAACACAAGTTCTCAAACAATTATGTTTAGTTAATCAAACGCGTTTCAACGACAAAGTCGCCATCCTCTGGGATATGTGAACTACGATAATTATTATACTATAACTGGTTATAACTAAACTATAAGCGAGTTATAGTTTAGTAATTTTAGCTCATGTATCACTGAGGATAGCGACTTTGTCGTGGAAACGCGATTCATTAACTTAACGTATTTTTTATGAGACAATGCGTTCGAATTTTTGTTCTATCTAATATTATATCACAAGTCAAGCTCAATATTTATTTATAAAAAAGATAGTTACTAAAGTTGGGAATAAATTTGTTGTGTATTGATGTATATAACGTGCATACAAAACTATTAGTTTACATCAAACTGTTAACAAAATGAACTTTTAAAATTTAAAGTACCTGATATTGGAGTAAATATAGCTATCTCTATTCTTAAAATATACCCTTTTTAAACATTTGGTTATTTCTGATAAACACTGTACTTCACTTGTATTAAATAACATTGAAATAAATTTGGTGATTAGAAATTATATTCTAAAACAAAAAGGGAATGGAAGAAAACTATTAAGCTATTATGAAATATATGGAAATGCATTCCTTTCATAATATTTAAAAAAGTTCCACTAAATCATCATAAAATATCATGTACCATTTATATTACACATGGTCACAGCTGTGACCAGTGGTCAATATTTATTCATGTTAAACAGTAAATTAGTGGTATTACTAAATTAAAGTTAAAAAGATAATAAGGTGTATTGTAACATTTACCTTTAAAACAAGTATCTTTAATTTAACTTTATAATATATTGAAATTGTATTTAAAATTAATGCAAATATTCAAATACAACGAATTATAATTTACGCGAAATATACCGTAATGTAATAAAGGTCTTTAAGAGATGTAATGAACACCAGTTTTAAAAGGAACACCTTTAAGGGTCATAGGTTTTGTTAATATTAAGAATATTCATTATTCTGTCCATACACTCTACAAACCCTCTCCCATGTTTACTTGTATGCATTGTTTGTATTTTTAATTTATGTCGTATTAATACACGTAAATAAACACTAGTGTTGGAAAACATTAATGAAAATAAACTCACTTTGTATTTTCCTTCACGCTGTTTGAGATAATTTTGTATACAGTTCTATTACATTAAATTTAAATTAGCGTTGCCTTCTAATTATATATAGCAGTTCATCTTTTTAACAAGTTGTGATATTCTATCTTTAATTTTGTTGTGATAAACAACCTGATGAACTTAGTTCTAATGTTAAATAAATCTATATTAATTCAGATTTTTTCCTGTGATAGTAGAAAACATATTACTCTAATACCTTCTTCAAGACGTATAATATACATTATTATAATTATTATAACTAAACTTTTTTAACATAACGAATAAATTTTGTTTACTAAAAATAGTTTTGCTATATTAAAACAAGCGAAATATGTGCTACGCATTTCTAAATTACAAATTTATAGTTATAGCGTTCTAAAATAATTAATTTATGAAAAAATAAGTAGACACTAATAATATACTTTAACACATCTATATATAGCCACTAATATGAGCTAATCGAAAATATATACAATATTTTTCAAGAAATTAAAAAAAAAAAAACAACAACACTAGATAATTTATTTATTTGTACATTTATTATTTCAATAGAAAAATTAACAAGCCATTTTGTTTCATAAATTTAAAGTAAATTTCACTATAAAATAGAAGTGGAACTACCACTACCATGTCAAAGTATTTAATTTCTACAACATTAATACTAATACCATGTTATGTACAATGTTATAGTAATACCATACTTTTATGGTTTCCATGCATATTTATGTTGTTAATTGCATGTTAATTATAGCTATGTCTACTTCAAAGACATCGTGTAAAACATATGTGAACTAATATGTTAATGAATAATAAGTATGCGTGTCACTGATATTGCATGTAACATACATACGTCATTTAACATGCAACATGTTACATCGTATTTTTAATATCATGTTTTTTTTTATTCACCATTTTGTTCTCAAGAGATTTATATCTTTATAAAGGTAATATAAAAATCATCAAACAACAAAAACCTACACATTGCTAGATACAAACTGAATTACTTTTTTCCAACTCCAACAGAATGGGAGAAGAGAATAAAAATAGTATAATAAAAAAATAAATGTAGAATCCCTTTAATAATGATAATTTTATAATCATTTTGATCAACATATTCGCATTCCAAAGTTAGTGTAAATTGTAGCCGACTTTATAATAGTTTACCTACATGGCTTAGTATTTTAGAACACTCTTTCAAAAATACCCTTTGAGGCTCAGAGATTATTCGGGAATGACATACCATCCCTTTGTTAAGACCTGGAAAGGAGTTACATTTTATCTTGGCAGCAATAATAGATTCGCCAGTTTAATTTAGACTGTAAAGGATCTTCTAAAATTATTCCTTTTCATTTGTTTTGAATTTTGCAATAGTTGATGTCGATTATTTATGAGTCATTATTTAATAGTCGTTGTAATTATTTGAGTATGAGCACACTTCTAAACAACAGGTTTCGCACCTTTGTTGAGTTATTTGAAGCAAATGTTACCGTAAGATATTGAAGCCAATTTATAAATAAAACCTTGTCTTATTCGACTGAAAATGTTTATAATATATAGGTGCAGGATTTTTTTCTTTTTTCAAAGTTGGTTAATTAAATATATAAATAAATATATATATATATATATGAATGGTACTCAGGTTTATTACTGTTAGTCAAAGATACATTTTTTGTTGTATTGTTTTGATTTTTGTTCTTATTTATTTAAAGTAGTTTTAAACCTTCCAGTTATTGCGTTGATATTATAATTTTTATTATAATTTTCTACCGGGTAATAATATTGTCGTTCAAAGAAAAAGCAAAATGGCTTGATGATTCAATATGTTGAATAATTTAATGCGATGTGAATTCTAATAAATTAGTTCCATGGAAGACCGTTATCAAATCCAAATATCGAAACTCGATTGACGTAGATGGTTCAATCAGAAACTGCCAAAGGCGATTTGTTATACCGAAACAATTAACGTTCCATACACATTTCCCTACCTCATTGTTATTGTCTGTATATATTGAAGCAGGACAAAGGCTTTAATACAAGTTATATTCATTGTACACAGTTGAAAATTACACTTTCTACCTTTGTGCAGTAATATGTTGTTTGCAATCGATTACCAAATAAAATCTATAAAATCAAAAATCTTTTTGTAAGATAAAATTGATTACATTAAAACTAGTAAATTACTAAACGAAATTATGTTATAATTAACAAAAATAACTTAATTTCATTACTCTCTTCTTCTAAATGCAATAAATTACATACCAATAATTTGTTATTATTTAGAATAACTGTTAGAAGTAGAAGGAAATGTATATTTTGTTTATTTAAAGGCTAAAAATCAATGAGTTATGATTGCATTAAAAGAAATAAGAAAAGAACACAACATAAGAATACCTAGGCCTCGAATAATCTAATAGTCATAGGATGAGAATTGTATTTGGTTAAGAAAGGTGTAATGCAAAAACGAAAAAAAGGGATTTAAACAAATACTAGGGGTGAAATGTGTAGATCCAGGTAGGTAATTTATTGTAATTTACTTAATATATGGAAATATAGCTTCTTGCTATTTTGAAAAAAAAAAAAAAAAAAAAAAAAGCCAAGTTTAAATTTTACCTTACTGAAAATGGCAATTGTCTCATTTCGGAATTTTTTTTTTTTACATTTTCTGAAGAAAGAAGCTTCATATTGACTAAATCTCCTGAATTTTTCTGAGTAATTCACTCAACTCGTTTAAAAAAAATTAATTATCTTATCACTTTTCATTTTAATGCTTACCTGGTAGAAAAACGAACAATTTATGTAATAATCTTTGTTGTTCAATAAACTCAACTGTTTATACATGTGTTATCTAACTCGATTTACTGAATTATATACTTGATCGGTTGGTGACGTTAAACCGTTTAAGGTTAATCATATTAATAATAAAAGGTTTTATTTAACCATTTTGCAAATTAATTTCAATAATGTTGTACGGTTTTTTTTTTTTCAAATTTGCAATGAAAGCTTATAGCAAATTACACATTGAGTTATATTCTACGTTTACCAGTTCTCAAACAAGATCATTTCGATCTGTGATACAAAATATATTTCCTTTAAAGAATAAATCATTAGCTATCTTAGTTGTTAACTGATCCAGGGGAGTGGGAGGGATTTTAGCTTAAAATCTTGATATTGTAGTTTTATGTTTAGTTTTATTTCACCAGTAGAAGTGTAAGTTTAGATGTATTATAGTTTAGAATCAAGACCCTCTGACGATGATAACTATGTTATTGAAATGTAGATTAGGGCATTTAGAGGAATAAACAAATTAAAGTACAATAATTAATTGTGTTTTAATTATTGTTCCAGTAATTGTGGCTTGGAGTATATTCAAACCATTATTATTAATTCACCACAGTGCTCAAAAAGATTGTATCAAAGCACTTATCACTTGACACAAACAATATGTGGTCGAAAATATCACGCAGTCACTATTACTTACAACCAAAACATTTTTTAAATACTGATGCTCAAGAAGTTACATAGGCTTGATTACATTCCAAAAATAAAAAATGGCTAGATTCAATTTATAGTTGTACCGAAGTATGCAGCTCTTGGAGCGGCCAAGAAAAGAGCTATTTTTATTTTATCAAATGCCCCTGCGGTTTGTGCGGTTTGTGCCGTATGTTACCGCAATACAGAAGAGTAAGGGAATTAGGCTACCTGATCGGTTGTAGGTTGTTACAGCTTTGTGAAAACTCATTAAAAGCAAGATATCCTCTACACCTGGCCATGCAATATCTGATTAACTCGATTGATACAACAGTGAAATTTAGGTGAGCGTATTATTTAACATAATTTATTAGTTATCACAGACATATATATTTTGTATTAACCTGCATTTATTTAAATGTGTTTCTTTGATGAATTAAAATGGCCTTCCAAAAATATATAGATTAATTTTTAAACTCAATACGCTACATAATTTGATAGTCTGCGGGCCGGATGTGGAAGTTTGTCTATTTTCTTTGTTTTAACAAATTAACGGCACCATCATTTTTTTGTATTGACTTCAACACCGTAAATATATTCACAAGGAAAACAAAAGAGACGCAAAAACAGTTTTATCTGTAACTTTCCGATGATGATGACTACTTCATCCAAGTTAATTCGGTTACTAAAAGCAATATAACTAGATCACTAAAACCACTAGATCAATAGTTAAAGAAATTAAAACCCTAAATTTAATTATTCAATTTAATATAGATTCAACTAACAAAGCACTATAACTCACGTAATGGGAAATATTTAACTATCTAAGAAAGAATTAGATAACTTTTTAAATCCACTCTCTCTTAGGACATATTTATTAGGATAGATATATGCTCATTGTACCCTTTAGGAATGAAGGTACTTTATTTGATAATATTCATAAAATACAACGATTTTACAATTATTTTAAATTTGGTGTCGTATAATACTTAAACCCTGGAATGTGTAAGTAGGTATTAATGTTCTGTTTGGTAGTTAAAATTAAAGAACCAAAACTGTTTACGAAATTTGTGCATTTTCATACAACTGTAATACCAAATACATTATCACTTAAATATTACTGATTATCCTTAGGACCACTTTAATTGTTATGCTTTAATTGTTATGAAAAAAGCTAAAGATTTATTAATAAAAACAGAATACTTTCCAATGCAAATATCTCACTAAGTAAAACAAATATCCATTTACGTAAGGGCGATTCTACACAAATTCGCTCTAATTAAACTTACACATTTAATTCCCGAGGAGAATGCTTTTTCTACCTCACATTCACTGCTCATATATTTGCCCCATATTACACTTACACTTAAGATACTCTTATTATTATTTTATTTATACTTATAAATAGTTCCTTCATTCGGTGACATATACAAAAGGCTGAGGGAGGGACTATTTAGGTTGTTTTGTGAAATATAAACAATTGTATTGTAATAAAATCACAATCACGATCCTCACGTTCACTAAAGTATCTTTGTTTAAATGTTGTAATAGTTCCAAAAGTAGTTAAACAACATTCATACAATTATTATTTTCTTTTATAGACAATAAATATTAAGTAAAAACAAAAATTATGTTAGAAAAACATTGCAAACAATTTTCACTCTTTACAAAAACCAAATAAAATAGGTTCAAAACTAACTGTCATCAGTAATGATAGTTCAGTACCGGGTCATTTAACATGTGAAAATGAACGTTGGACTTCATTAAAAAAGATATGTATTTAGTATTTCAATAGTGATAGAATCCTAATCATGTTAAAATGCCAACGTATAGTTTTATATTTTAGTAAGTTTTCATAGATATTAATACGTAGACTAAATAAACATTTACGTTAATACATTTCTTTAATTTCTGTAATGTCAAACACTATTTCCCCGTCCTAATTAGTCTAATGGGCTTTACAAAGAACATACTGTATTTACAAAAACACTCTTATTTCCTAAATAATTACCTATTACGAGTAGTCCGAAATTATTATGTGTTATTATTGTAATATTATTTTAAATTTTCGTTAGCTTTTATTAGGAATAAGTTATTTGATTTTTAATACAAAATCTTGTCTTTCATAGTTTTTTATAAATCTCGTAATTTTATAACACTAATAACCCTATATTTTAACTTGCATAAATAAGCAATAAGTCTATAAATATACTTTATAGGTTTAGTTAATTCAAACTTCAGTTGAGCTGTCAATAAAACTCAGTTGAAAATGATTGAGAAGGAAACAACATTGTTTAATATCGCTAAGAAAGATCGATGGCTAAAACAAACTGCTAAAATCAACTTCAGTGTGACGTAATTACTTACCAATCTCTTTACTATGAACATTATTTAATTTAACATAACAAGTTTACACAAATCACAGAATCAATCAATTATGGTATCACAATGAGTTACGGTAATAATGAATAATTTCAAATACTCATTGATTGATATGTAAAGATATTATAATATATAATAAATAAATAGTTCGTCAAAAGATATATAAAAAAAACTGTAATAAATTAAGAAATGTAAAGTGTCACTTTAATTTTTTTTTTATTATTTTACATACCTACAAAAAAAATTGTAATATAAAAAGCTTTTGTAATTATTGTAATCGTCAATACATCAGGTTATTTAGGATTAAATGTTGAGGATTACTATGTTGTATATGTTTACACAATTCCATAGGTATATATAAATAAAACGAGATTCCCAGGATATATTCACAGATAAAATAAGTTTTTCGTCTATCCTAATATTGTATCATAGACGTTTTTTAAAAATATGCTATTTGTTTTAACAGATATGAATTTGGGTCCAATTTTTTTTCTATATTGGGGGTTGAATACATTGAACAAAAACAATGTTTTGACCAATATAGTTTCATAATAATAATAAAGATTATTATAATTATAATTATATATATATATATATATATATATATATATATATACAAAATTTCTTTCATAAAGATCTTATAAGTTGAGATCAGTTGTAAATATTTCTTGATTCGACCTCTTTAATGAATTTTATATTTAAATATGTGAAATTAGTACCTATAAGTGAAACCTTAATACAGTAAGTTCCTCAAAAGTACGTATTCAGGAATATTTATAAAGAAAATTACTCGCTCAATGGGACTATTTTACAAAATAGTGTTTCACAATTTGAATCAAACATGAATGCTTCTTAAATTGTATATTATGATTTTACATAATTTATGTATTTTATATTATAATTATAATGTATTTTATATTGGTACATAATTAAATTTGAGAGAATGATGAACAATGGGTTGTTTTAGTAAACTTATTTATGAGAGGAATACTCTCATACTGTTGTTGTTGTAAAGAAAAACGTTAGAGATAGTTTAATATCAAATTAAATCAAATATATGTCAGAATCATAAATTATATCCCTGTATAACAACTTTCAAAGAATTGCGCCAAGTCAAGTGTGTAATAGAAAAAGACTTCCTGCACTATTGGAACGTTGTTTATTCTGAATTGATTACATTGGTTTTGAGGTTATCTTCGTTGACTCAGTCTTCCCCCCAGTACCCTGCGATAATCTTAGTATATTAGTAGTGGTGAGTTTACATTGTGGTAACATTATAGTTGTAATGTCAATTATAATTATTTCACGTTTGTTAATACTAAAAGAAACATAAATGAAAATGATTCAACATCTCAATATTTTGAAATAGCATAAGGTCTGTAATTTTATATCCTCTGCAACGAAACCACCAAAATGATTTATTTTTTACTAATTAAAAATGGATAGGCCCCATCAAGTATGAAGTTAATTTTTTTTTCTTTATTACCTAATATGCTAAAGTAGGTATCGAAAGAGATTTTCAAAAAAGTATTACCATGTCTCATCAATAAGCTCTAAATTACTATATATATATATATATATATATATATATATATATATATATATATATATATATATATATATATATATAAGAACTGATAAGAGACACGTAAATTATAATGCCACTTGTTTGTACTCATCAGACCTCAATACCAATTTCTTCTCACAAAACTTGGTATCGATTATATGACCTGTCATAATATATATATATATATATATATATATATATATATATATATATATATATAGTGGCTGTCAGACATTTTCTACACATTTTAATAATTAATATTTTCTGTAACTATTATAACGATACTTATTATATTATAATTTCGGAAATATTATATAAATCAAAATTATGAATTAATTAGTCATACCTTGGATTGTCAACATATAAGGAAAGTTATTAAATGATGAAGTCCAAATATATTTTTTAACATTAGCTCTGAAATATTTAATTTTATTTGAACTTATTTTCCAATTACTTTTGTTTTTTTTTTATTTTACACTATTTGCTCAGGTAGAGCTCTTTAATGAACAATTAATACAGTGAGTGAAATTTTTAACAACACAGAGATTTAGTTTCCAATTAAAGTCTATAATTAGTAAAATAACAAATCCACTTTGGTTGTATTCCTATGTAAGTAATCCAGTGCTGATGAGTGAAGAACTTTCACTTTATTACTTGTTACGATGTTCACCAAACACTACACTGTACTACGTGATTTATTAATAAAATGATTCACTTCAAACTACCATGAAGATGTACTCAACACTTTGTAGATGTACCTCTTTAGTACGGCAACGTAGATTACTAATGTGTTAAATACTTTAACAATTATTACTTTACTATTACTATAACTGGAATTATAACTTATTGTAGGAAATACCAATATCTACATTAAGAATACTTTTGGCGTTACTTCGCCAACCCTATGCTGTGAGTTTCTCTCCAAGATTTCCTTATATACTTTTTACTTTGTCGATGCTAAAAATACTTACTCCCTCTCTTTAATTTACTTTAACCAATGAACGTAAGGATCTACTTTTTGTCAGCCAATCAAATTATAATGTTTCAAAATTGTGACCGTTTAGAAAACGTAAAGTAGTTCCGTTATTTTTTATGAGTTTTGTGTGTGATTGTCCCTTAAGTTTCTAATATTATAGTTATTTATGACTTAATTGCCTACAGTGATTCTGGGTCGTTGTGAATGGTGTTCTGACTGATTTATAACATATTTCCCTAACGCTTTACCTTTGTCGGCGATCACTAAACGTTTAACATGTGTCCAACAAATGTATCTATTTCTATATTCTTTTAAAAATATTAGACCATTACTGGAAAGCTTATTGATTTCGTTATACTACATTTAGCATCCTTCATGTCAATTTATATTATGTATATCTATATATCGATAAATTAAAATACATTACCAGAAAAATTAGGTACGACTGTTTTTTTTACTAATTGCTAATTATTATGCATTATAGATTTCTTAGTTTCGAATTAATATTTTTTGTTAGCTAAATTTTTAATGTTTATCATATCAAAGGATAACTATGTGCTTGAAGAAATGACCACGGAGAAATAATCATAAAGTTTGTTGTTATCAATTATGAAGTGGTAGTCAAATCAATTTGGTATTTTAAAACAAACTAGAACACTCTGGTATGAAATGACATGTCATTTATAATAAACTGTAACATCGCCTTTGAGCGATATTCTTGAGTCTATCGCGTTTCGGTAACATCTAAATTATACAATGATTAATACACGTGTAAATAATATTACCAAATGACAACAGATTTTGTTACTTTATTCATTTTAACTTACAAGCTGTAACTCGTATCACAATAATCAATTAATTACAACTTTAATTTTTCAACAAGACTACCTACTATAATTTAGCGATTTTTAGTTGTCTTCATCTTTAGTTCTTAACGATTCTTTTGTTGTTGTCATAATTTGAGCATTTAATTGGTTACTGATTATGAAGTTTCGTTCAATTCATAAGATAATATTCAGAATGTTTTTAAAATATTGATAAACAATGTACCCCCACAATTTAAATTAATATATTTGTTTCAAAGATTATTAATAAATTGTTAAAAAAATAAAATGATTAATTTACAAAAAAATACTCCCCTTTTGATTATTTCGAGAGAGGATAAAAGTACACATTTATTTTGTCACGTAACGATAAGCTTGATATCCACCTCTCATATAGAGAACATTATTGTAACATCATTGAATTTAACAACTCCACCATTGTTGAAATTAAAATTGGAAAAATCTAATTGTTTAGATCGTATGGTTTACGTTGTCTTATTCAAAATAATCCCATAAATGGCAAATCTCTACCGAAATAAAATTTAATTTTGGATTTAATTAAAATTCATAGTAAATTTGGTATAGGCCATTAAAAATATAAATGTCAAATTTTTATTCAGCACTCTAAATTTAAAAAAAAAATATTTATTTTATCACTACCGATGTGTTAATTTAATTAGTTGCAAGTCTCATTTTTGAAAAATATCTATATATTTTTTAATTATAATAAATTACGGACGACGTGCAAAAAAAGTAAAATTATTAAAAACTAGTTAGTGAACAGGAGATAAACATAGTAGGTCTACGTCCTCAAAGTTTAATCTCTTGGTAGATTTAATCATGCGTAATAATTTTAACCGAAAAAGCCAAATACTATAATTGATAATTATAAAAAATCATACAGAATTAAATTGAAATAAGTTTTTATTATATTATATGCTTTTATAATCGTCAAACCGTTAGTAAATTTGTATCCATAATTTTAAAATACAAATTGGATTTTAAATTCATGGAGAGTAGGTGTTAAAATTCGTAAAACTATTAAATATTATAATAGGATAATTTCAAACATCGTTATTTAAATTAGTTTTTCATTAATTTTGATCCATCCTATCACTAGGTCTTTCCAGAGCTTGGCATATGTCAAGAGCTCATGTCAGCCATTTTGCTGATTCACACATATTACTAGAAAATAATAATGAAATACGTAAGCAAATCGCTACACAAGAAACGATAAATAAAATTGGGTTCCTGTTATGTCAGAGAATCAGTTGAGTTATATGAGTCAGATATCAATAATCTCTGTAGATAAGTAGTGGTTTTAAAACATTTAAACGGTAAGTTACAGTTTACAATAAGAACAACATGATTAATAAAAAAATGTTTTATCTCTCACCATTTTTCATTAAAGCCAAATCTTATGTAGATCTATATAAACCCATAAAACTAAAAGGTGTACAAAGTTTACTCTTATTAACCTGCTTGTGTATATGCCATAAGTGCTTCCGACCATCGTATTGAATTTGTACGAGGAAGTTCTAGGCCTTCATTGAAGCATATTCCTAAAAATACAACGTTAAAATCAGAACGTTCCACGTTTATAGTTTTATTAATTTCAATCTGACATTCAAGTACATTCAGTCCTATTAGTTATACATTATTTGAATACATTATTTTGAAAGATTACTAAAATAATTATCATTATTATTTTTAAATAGAAATAAAACACAATTCCAAGACTATGAAACAAATCCTGTGCAATCAACTCTATAACATAAAAAATCGTTGAACGAAGGGCTTAGAAACCAAGACTTTGGTAGAACTAAAGTAATCTCTAGTATAAACCAAGAGGTAAGATATTATGTCTGATATGTAAAAAAACCAAAAATATTACTTAGGTAATGTGGTAACGACTAGTCGAGAGAACTGCGTATTTATTTGAGTAAACTAATTTTATTTTCGAGCATAGGCCTAGTTTTTATGTTTTAGATTTTATCACTTTTTAGCGAGAGACGATTGTTACTTCCAAGAATTCTTATAACACTATAATTGATGCAAATGTTTGAATAAACTCTAATAATATGAACAATACATTACTATCTTATAACTTTAAAAATCAAATTAAAGAAAGTTTGATATTGAATACTTATTTGAAATCAACAGACTTTTCATTTCTCCCTTCTAGGATTCATTATTATACATTAGGGGTAAAAACTATGAGACCGGCTTCATATTTCGTATATAAGAAAAATATAAAGGTAGATGCGATTTAGAAACCTTCTCCATTTAAAAATAATATTTTATTATGATTTTAGTGGTCATGTGATACATTATTTTAATTGTAGAATTTTAAGGCAAAGCAATGGTGAAAACTGCAAATTTATTATCTGAATCCGGTAATTTACATTTAAACATTTCACTAAAAATTAAAATAAATTCAATAACCTTCTTACCTATCACATATTATTGTTTAACGAAATTAATAATTATCATTCAATCAAAACTTAAAGTAATAATTTTATTATTTGAAAATTAATAATTTTATTGAACATTAAAATTAAGGGTGGAAGAAGTTTAATGTACTTTATTTTATCTTTACTTTAAATGACAATCGATGTGGGGTTTTCAACAATGAGATAAAATAAAATTTTACATTTCATAAAAAAATTAATTTAATTTCAAAATGGCGGATCCACGATGGTGGATCAAATTTTTGATATCATAATAAAATACTATTTTAAAATGGATTAGTTTTCTCAATTACATCTGATTTAAAATTTTCCTTACGTTCGAGATATTATTCCGTTCTATTCATATTCAACCTACTTGTATACCTATGTATACATACGTGAATTTTATTGATACATTGTATAATTGCTTAAAGCATTTGGAATAACACTTTCATTAGATGCTTTCGAAGGTTAGATTTAGCGAAACAGATCAAACAATTCTATAACGAAGCTAAGGAATGGTTGATGCATTTAATTGCATTTATTATTACTTCTATGTTAGAAACATCTTATAATTATTATTTATTAATAAATGTGTCATTAATAAAATATCTGTAATATTGATAATAAAATCAGATTAATTGTATATATTACAAAATTTGACAACTTTTTAGATATGAGAGAAGTCTAAGAGCCTAGATCTTGTTGTTCTATTATAGAACCTTGTTATATATTCATTAGCATATATATATATATATATATATATATATATATATATATATGTGTGTGTGTTTGTGTGTCAATATGACAATGAATATTAAAATACATGACAATATATTAACATATATGAATTCAAATTTTGTGTTGTTTTAAAAAGGTTTGGTAATTTGAGAAGAGAGACATTTGGACTGTCGGAACATACGTTAATGTATGTTGGAAATATGTAGGAAATATTGTAGTCGTGAAAACACGTTGTAATTGTAATTACACTTTACTCGTTGCGTGCATCACAATTGGTTCTGGATATTAACGACACCCCAAATATTCACTAATATAATTCGTTTCCATTACATATTTTACAACAAATAATCTACCCCTAATGACACATTCAAAAAATATAATTATCACAGCATCATAAAATAATATGACGGTTTAAAATAACCGTCCACACTTTTTACCTGCAGACAAACTCTTGTCATACGTATATTATAGCACGGTGATTTGTCTGTATGTAAAATGAGGATAATGACTTAGTCTTTGTAACGACCATTTTGTCTGTTTTAAAAAATACAGTGTTTCTTGTATTATTGTATTTTTTTGTTTTCACTTTGTCATTACTGAGTACAATAGACATAACACACACAGATAACAATTAAAAATTAAAATAACTCTAAAGTATTAGAGTTTCAAGAAACAAATCCTTACTGAACTATTCAAATTGTGAAAGAATATCTTATTAGTAAATGCTTTAAATGAAAAATGTTACAATTATATTGTAACATAATGTAGTGAGTTTATATTACACATATCTATTATAAAATATTGCATCCCAATGAGTAAATTCCCTGAATCCAGAACAGTTTATGGTAAGACAATATTTGAATAAATTGTCACCAAATGAAAAAGAACACACTGTTCCATAATAAAAACTGCATTTGTTAAATTAAGTTATTGTTGAAAGTGTGTTTTCTTTCATTTGTATATTGTAACTTTCACAAGTGTTGCTCATTGCAGGGAACAAAAAACGTGTAATAATCGACAAAGTACATATACATGATATTACCGCTGCCGTCATTACACACAGCCAATGATGTTGCAGTCAACCGATTTCGTTTTGTTAAAGGTAAATCTAATGAAGATATATTGATTAAATTTACTAAACTAATTTACATTAGTTAAAATGAACGCAAGAAAACCACGTGATTTTTTTGTAGACTTTAAAAAGCATTTTATTTAAATAATTACAATATGTAGTTCAGTACAATGGAAGGCGTTGGTATAAAGTGGGTGGAGCTAAATATGTTTCAGAGTTAATCAGACAGGGAGCATCATATTCGGATTAGGAACATATTAAGTTCATCCAAAATTATTAAAGATAGGGCATTTAAGAACATGTTTTTATGTTAAAAACTTTCTTTACATGAACATCATAGTTTAATGTAATTTTGATGCCCAATATCCATGCTCTATTTAAGAAATATGCAAACGTTGCAGTATTGAGAATTACCATTTATTACAATTATTTTACTCAATTTATTTCAATTTTATACTGTAAATTTGCCCATAGTAAATATTAAAAATTGTGCATACTAATTTGTGAGATTACTTATATTAAAATATACATATATAATTCCTCTCTTTTTTTTAATTTGAAAATTCTTGATTCTTCAATCGAATCTGTTAGCTTCTATTAAGTTACAACAGTTTACACGTAATGTAATTGTTGATTACATTTAATGATATGTTTCTTTATTATACGTTAAATAAATAATATTTTTTATTCGATTTAGACTCAAAATGTACAATTATGAGACAACTTTACAAAAGCTATTACGAGACAATACAAAACTAGTACTATTCAGAGTTTCGTAAATATGAAGTAAATTCAGGCCATCTCTAAAATAGGATATCGTAAGTGTGTAAATGCACAAAGAATCTCATTAAAAATAAAAATAAAATTAATTGAATCTGCTTGTATTGCAGATTACAAAGGAATTCTTTATTAATTATCCACTTCCACTTTGTATGGTGTTTTTAGTTAATACAATTTTAAAGAGTTATATCAGCAGAATAATAGTTACCTATATTAAACGTCGTTCTCTCGTAACGAAAGTTTTGTTTTAACAAAAGTAAGGTTATTTCGTAGCTTTACGGGTTAGATACTATTACCATCTGAAAGGATCTTCTGAATAAAGGTAGAGATTGAAGTCTTTCTAAAATGGAAAATTGTTGTATGTTTTTTACCGCTATTCTTTGTGTGATTTAATAAAAGAATCCTGGTTTTTATGATAAGTTTATTCTTTGACAGGTCAAAGACAACTCAATAATATTTATTTAAATCCTAACACCAATCGTGGATTTACTAAACCTAAAATAAAATGAAGGTAATTTAATACATTTAAAATTTCAATTTAGTTAACCAAAAAAGGGAAAGGGAATCATTGTTAGTTTTAATTATCTAAATAATTTACGTCTCTGGTTCTAATAATTATGTTTACATACCTCAACGTACGGACAAACCGAATTAAATTAGTCCAGTTAGATCTAGCCGTCTGCATTACTCTACACGTATGATCACTCATTATGCCAATCCGAACAACATAATATTATTGAACTAATCTTTCACCATTAAGTAACGAACAATTTTAAATAATTTATATTTTAAACAAACTTATATAATAAATGTTATATTTCCCAGTAAAGTTACAAAATAAAATGAAATAGGTTTATACTTCAATATGGTCTGTCGTAGAAAACTTGATAGGTATTAAAATAATTTATTCAATCAAACCATTGTTGTAGTTATAAAAGTATTATAAATTTATAGTTAGGGTAAAAATAATAAGACGAATAAATCATGAAGTTAATAACGTGCACCCTTTTCAAATCGCAAATGTAATTGATGTTTACATTTATAAATTGTTTTTTTTTTTAAATTACTTGGACAAAATATTAATTTTAAAGTATAGATATTTGAAATACAATTATAAAGTTTTTTTTTTAATACCGATTGGTATCCGTCATTTGAATAAATAATATAATACGATAAATCCTTCTATTAATTTAGCCTTGAACCGTTTTGCTATTTCAGTTATACACTGTTGATATAAATACATTTTGTATGAAATATCATTCAAAAAAGAAAAATCACGTAACTGCATTTCACTACAGGCTATGATTGATATAGACTATGACAATTAATTATATTCACCTTAATGTTACTGGTTAATTTGTGACAAAACACGACAGTCGTGTTAGGGTGAGTGTGCTTTTGTATTTATCAAACATCGTGGATTTCTGTCGATTAATCGCTATAATTTTGTTTTCGATACAAACTTATTTTTCAGGTAGCAAAAAAAATTTTAGTTTAGTTTTGCTATAACATATACCGTATAATATATTATATGTATACAGAGTAACTTATTCAACTAAAGATTGTTATATATATATATATATATATATATATATATATATATATATATATATATATATATTATTATATTATATATTGTTAAACTATTCGAATCAGATGGACTATTCGGAAATAAATAAAAAATCTATAATATTATAATAACGTTAAACACAAATATAAACATTTTGAATTTTTTACATACAACATTTTCTATTCATACCAACATATAACAATGTAACAAAAAATGTCCTAAAATAGTGTACCTATCATTCATACACATTCTTTTTAATATGTTTCATGAGTGTTTTATTTTCACAACATAGACCAATTCTTGATTTTTCGTACACTTCCACTAAATGTACTCTGTAAATTAATTAAAATATTAAATTCTTTAGAAATTTAGTAAATATGTTAGTCATATAAAGGACACTTTTAACAGATCGAACCAGTCCCTGATACTGTATATCATCTTAAAAGAGACAGATGATAAATCTAGGTTTAAAGATGTTCACGTATGATAATAAATAACACATAGTGATTTAATCGATCTCTTTTACTTTTTTAAATGTGACAATAGTTAAAAATATTAGAGCAATTTGCATTTACTTCTGTTTTTAACATTTTTCTTAAAAAGTCACAATTAACATGGTACTTTTTATGTAGAATAATTCATTACAATATTTTCTGGTCAAACAGAAACGAAAACGTAGTGTAGGGGAAAATATGTCCCTTGCGAGAAGAGTAATAAACATTTACGAGTGCAGCCAACTTTATTCGTAAATTTAAACTGCAAAATGTATATAATATCCCGAAGGGTTTACCTGCTTCACTACAGTATATTTTGTAAAACCCATTTTGTATTAGAATTATGTTTATGTAGAGATGCAATGATATCATTTCTAAATAATAGGCATCAGGTATTTGCGGAAATATCTGTGTGGGGAAAAAACACATGCACATTAGTCATTCCTTATGTTTCAATCTACGGAATTGCAGAAAAACATTTACCTCGAAATATAGAACGTGAAATTAAATATACGATAACGTATTATAAATGTGTAACAACTAGATAAGAAATTTATTTATACTGGGAATAAATTTGAATTCTGGTATTCCAAAGATTTAGCAAGTATAGTTGACATAAAAATACTTAAATATGAAATATAATATATCATTTGTACAAAGTGTCTCTCGGAGTAACAAACATAATATTAACCGTCTTGTATGGAAACAAATAAAGAAACAGCCCGTTCACTACTTTCCTGTAATGTTTAGTTTTCTACCGACCATTTTGTGTGTGTTTTTTGAAACATTAAAAAAAGTAAATTTACCGATTGTGCAGAACTGAATTTTAATTTTTACTTTTTTATTTGTTGACCAAAACATGTGGATATTTATTGATGAATAAGAAACGAAAACCTTTATTTTCCCCAACAAGAAAGTACAGCATTTCAACAACTAAGTCGTCATCCTAATATCCAATCAAAAGTGTAATTTATTTTATAAAATAAAGAAATAAACAGAAAATTTGTATATAATCGTATTATATGTGTGAAACATAATGTTAAATAATCTACGAATAACAAGTACACCAAATTTCATAGTCATTGCAAGGTGGAAGACTCATGGAATGGAATTAGTACATGTTTGGGTGATATATTCTTCCGGTTGCTTTATATTATGAATTACACTTAAATGGTTTTAACTTATCTTGGTCTTAAATTATGTTACACTCATTGACAAAATTTAGCCGCTGGTTAGTTTGTATATTTGTTTGTCTGCTGTAATTCCTTTTCCCCAAAAACTACTCGACTGATTTAAATTTAACTTTATATATATATAAGTTTTCAGCCAAATATATAATGTATGCATATATGTATGTCTTCTACTAATTTGAATATCGAGTAAATACTTGTTAGTTATTCGTTTGAAGATTACCTTCTATATAAAGAAGAGTGGCCATTAGATCGTAAAATAGTTCTTGTTTGGATTTCAAATGTTAAACAATTACTCGTTTCATAACAAATGTATATTTTTTTTCTTTAAAAGAAACATAACTTTTATATTATAGTCCAATTTATATTTCTGAATAATTGGTGGATTTAAATGAACGAGAAATGTTTCTTGATATTAACTGCAATAGGAATATAGTATGAAAATTTATGTTGATAAAGAAGGAAGCGATATTTTGTCGATTTTGGGATTTACATATTGATAAAAGAGTCTTATCTTTTGGGTCAATATAGTTACAGAAAAAATTTCAGCGTGAACAAATAGTTAAATTGAATTTCAATTCGTAATGTTCTCGAATAAGGGCTAAATATGTTTTATTAGCATCATAGTTTTAATAAATATAAAGAGAAAAGTAGCAGAATCGATAGAATCAATTTTTCTAAATTGTACCATCCACAGAAAAATTTCGGACGTATAAGGGGAAAAAATCGTTAAATTTAATATCAAAATAATACAATTTGAATAAAGGATTCTTCAAATATTATTTAAAAAGATAATTGGTAAACATAATAATGCCTCTTTGGCCATTTATAGCAGTTATACAGACAAAGACAATCAAATTATTAAAAGAATACAATTAGTTTCTATGAGGGTAGTTTATTAATCAAAATTTCTGCTAAATTTTCAACATATATTTTTGTGGAGTGACAATACAATCTGTGTATATAGAGAGAGTAAACATATAAATGAAATTTGTCCTTCCTTATAATATAAAGGGATAAAGCCTACTTTCATATAGTCAAGTAATAGTCAAGTTATAATTAATTAGAATAGGATTGGAGGTGAACCGTTTAGACCTTCTCTACTGGAGTCATGTGACCTTAACGTTTATATTGTCACCAATTAAAAGCTTTTGAAAGTATATTTTATTCAAACATTATTCATACTTAAATGATAAAGGGGAATATAAAATTTTAACACATAATTATTTAAATCATTATTCTTTGTAAAAGATATAGAGAAAAATAACTGTTTTAAATATCTGATTTTTTTATTATAATTAATAACAAAAAACAACTCTGATGATAATGAATTGTTATCAGATTTACAGGAATATAGTGTATATATTTTATTCTTTTGTATACTATAGTTGTAAATTTCATCACCGTGATTTGCATAAGTAAATTATAATAAACCAATAATATATCCACACCATATTACACATGTGGGTAGTTAACATAATTATTTACTCATAATGCCCAAAATGCGGATACTTTTCACATTTTGAAGCAAAATTTGTGGAATAAGGACGCAAATTTTTCCCACAAAAGAGAGTTTTTCACATTCACAAATAAATCGGTTGTTTTAAGCGTAACTTGAAGATTTAAGTTTTTACGCCTCATCTATGGATGTATTTTAGAAGGAATGGTAAATAGATAAAACGGCACAACCGAAGATCTCAATGTTGTCCATATTTCAAATGGCAGTCACAATAATTACTATGTTTTATTTGTAGTTCAAGGAAGTTTAATTCTAAGGAAGGAAATTAAGTTAGAGAACAACTATTATTAACTTAGTTTTTATCAGCAAAACGTTGTTTACGTTCGTGAAAATAATAGATTACTGAAAACGATACGTAAACGTGTATATGAAGACTAGATGCAGAGTTATTCTCTAGGTTTATGTGCGGATAGAGTTTTTAATTTAATACAAATAAATCGTTTTTAAAAATGTGACTACCAATATGATATTTTATAATGTTGATTTGGGGGATTTAAAAAATATAAATCTCTGTGAAATTAAAGTTAGAATGGAATGAAAATTAAATAATAATAATAATAATTGCTACGATATTGTTTCTTAAACCTATGGTAACTGAAATAATATAAAAGTGAATATATTGTGCAAACATTTAGTCCAGTTGGATATACATTGAGTGTAAATTATTCTTATATTATGAATTATAACTTTTACAAAATCAAACATAAATCCCCGTTTTCTTTTTTCTAACAATTGGTATAAAAAAAATCAGATTACAAATATGTTTCCACTAGATAACCTAATTCACACACCTATTTCAAAGTTATTATTCGCTTTACCTAAAATCAATAGTTGTAATTGTTGTTAGGAATTTTAAAAGTTAAGTTGTTATAACTTGTACAGTTATTGTCTCATTCTATTTGTATATACTCAGTTTAATATCTTGTTACACGCGTTATCAAACGTGAGTTATACATTTTTATACGAACTCACGTTCTCCACAGTATAGAGTAACTGAACGTTTTCTTACATTTTGTAAATACTGGTACAAATGTTTTGTCGTAACACAAGGGGATAAAATATAACCTTACTTTACAACATTCAGTAAAAATTATGACAGACGTTCTTTCTTATATTACACAATATTGCTGCACAAAGGATGTAATTTGTTGCAATCGTGATCAGAATAAAAGTCACGGCCGGACATCATTGTGATAGAAATAAAATCTTACACAGTTTCTATACAAGAACCATATTGTCTTATGTGCAAATTACAAGTATTTTATGAGGAGGCCTATTATATTTTAAACAAAATTTAAATGAATTTAATATTTAACAAAATGTCTAACGTATTTATTCGAGGTTTATGCTTGGATTCGCCGAGACCAATGTCAGATAATAATCAAATTATACGTGTATCAAAAAAAACAAACCTCATATTCTCCATGCTTTTGGGGGTAATCTCTATTTCCTACACTCTCCCAAGATTTAGTATTTATATAAAAATTTAACAATTATATGGGGCTTATATATCGTGCTTCTAAATGTTGAGTGTTTCAAACATTTTTTATTGTACTTTTCGGCTTAAAGGAGCTTCACAAAAAGCTTACGAAGAGAGATTCTTCTATGAAGAAGTCTATTGTCCTAATGAAGATTAAAACCACTTGTCTACATTTTAGGTGGTTTCTAACTGTTTTCCTGACTCAGTTGTATAAAAACATTTTAAATTAACATTGGTTCACTGTTGCACTTTCTGGAACCAATGCTTACAAATGTATGCCCTTCACATTAAAAAAAAAAACATGGATATTAATTTGGACTTATTTTTACGAGCTATATTCAATCTTTATTGAAAATAATTATTTATTTAAAGATAATTTTGTGTGCACTTTTAAAATGTAATTACAATAGAATTGATTTTAAAGAATTAGATTATAACCATAAGATATGACTACATCCCAATATAAATTAAATGTTTATCTTACTCAGAGCGAGTCTATAAGTCCTTCTAAAGCTACTAAACCGGCATTTTCATCTCGAGAATTATGATTAACTGCATTTCTGGTAAGGTGCATCTATGTAAATGGAAAAAGGCAATAAAAAAAATTGCCCATAAACAAAATCGATAGAGAAAAAATCTGACTTTTATACCTAGAAAGAAACAGTTAGAAAATAGTCGTAGGAAGTCTTTCTAAATAGGCATCTCTCAATTATTATCATGGGAGAATTAGGTTTAATCTGCGTATGGTCGTTATGGTATTGAGGAAACACCTGATTATGATTTGGTTGATGTATGAATGGTAGAACGAAAAAAGAAGGGCGTGAATTAACAATAATTTTACTGTTTTATAATGTTATCAATAGAACAGAAACCATTAGTGAAAGTTATGATAAATTCAGTTGGTCCTTTGTTAAGTTGGTGTATAGGAAGTGCCCAGAATAATTTTCTAATATGGAGATAATATTTTGATATTATCAATTCATATTCTATTCACTCTCTAAATTACGATATAGAAAAATAACTCAACACACAATATCTCACAAAAATTAAGTTTACTTAATATTAAGTCGAGCTCAATACACTATATTATGAACAATACAATTGCTAATAATATGGTAATGATCAATGGACATCTACAAATAAATAGTTACGCAGTAAACACCTTTTTATTTTAATGCAAGTGTTGTGTTACTGTACATTGTAATGTAGGAACATGAGAGGCTACTATTGTTTGATCAGCCAAAAATAAAAATAAAACTGTTTATAAACCATTCAATACATGTTAAACTGGTGGAATAAGATAAGATTATATGGGAGAATTTTATAATTGTCATTTTGTTCTATAATCTGCTATAAAAACTTCTATTGTTTTTTGTATTTAGTGAATAATAGTAATTAATAAAATTTTTAAAAAATCTTTTTACTAGCTGAAGTTACTTATTCCTAAAGTCATTATATATATGAAAACTTTTGAAGGAAGTTTATACTCTATGAATTTCTATTACAGGTATAGTTAAGTAAGTCCAATTGTGACGCAGTCAAAAGAAGGAATTCAAAGATGACCTAAAATTGTAAATACTGAATTTCAAATAGTCATTAAATTTAAATGTCTGCCATGGCTATTTCTATATCATGTATTATTTGAGAAGTCGCAATTTCTGGGAATATATGGTTATTAATTTTTGTAATAGGATTCAAATATAATTAGATAAATAATACTGAACAAATTATTAGTTACAACTTAATTGTCCTTCGTATTATATGAATAATTTTATTACTTACAAATTTACAACAATAACTGTTTTTACACATCTAAACTTTACTCAGCCTACTAAACATCCCTGATACAGACATAATTCCATCCCAACCCTTATTGGAAATATGATGCACGTAACTTGGTTTCCGTTCTGTATATATGTATTAGATGACTATAATATTCTCATTTTAAACATCTTGTATACAGGATATATGAATACACGATATTGTATCCCAATATATCAACAAATGTGAAATATCACATTACTTTATTTTGTACAATTTTCAAACACATGTCGCACTCAATAACATTCAATAAAAACAATATTTTCGGAGCTAGTTAATGACAAAAGTCTATGATTTTATTATTTAGGGATTTTATTATATTTGTATTTGATTAAAATTGTGTGGTAACAGTAAAAACAAGAATATGTTGTGTTATACATTTTTTAGAGTTTTACGTCATAGGAAGTATAAAAAAAATAACTTTTTATAAACGTTTAATTATATATTTTTTAACATACAGGAATATTTAATTAACAATAACATAAACAAAAACGTAAGCTCTATTTATATTTGAAAATTTATTTCAAATTCTGTAGTTTTTGTGGATAATTAAAGCGTATTATTATATATATTTTTTTAAAAACGACATGTTTTATGTTAATATTTATATTTGATAGAATTCGCGACGAATTTCGTAGTTGATTTTAAGTCTTTGATTATTAACTACTGGTAACAAATAAGTAATTACCATAGTGTTATTTTACCATACTTATAAACATATCTAAAGTAAATTGAAAGAACACATGATTTAGAGAAAACAGCTGAACTAAGTTTTTAATTTGAATAATAATTAAGTATTTTAATATCACTACTCAAAAGTGAATTATCGTCTGCGTAAGTGATCGATACTGAAATACACTAAAACAATCTATATTTCAATAGATCTGACGAAGCAAATGTACTGTTAGTTTTAAAAATATACTCGAAGAAAATACAAACTTTGTTACGTGACTTTAAACCAAATACTAATAATTTTGTACGAATGAGAAAACAAAAACACGTCAACAGATGTACTAACAATTAAAATTGGAAATAAAAACTGGTGGGGTACCACTGTATAGTTATTGAAATAAGCGGATTTATTAAAAAAAATCTCTAAACTTGAACAAAATATTTCTGTGTATGTCAGTTCCATTATTGTTCGTGCTGCATCTGTAAATTGTATACAAGAAAGAAGCATTTAATTAATTATTGTTGTGAAGTTGTGAACTTGTTAAACAAAATGTTTACTGAGAATGATGATATTTATTATTTATGTTAAAAACTAAACGTTTATTCTAGAAACAAACCTTGTACAAAAGTTTTTTTTTTAACCGTAAGTAATACAAGAATAAATCAGGCTAAAAAATATATAAATTATCTGCAATAACAGAAAACCTTATTTTACGTCATTCTCTAAATTGGATTTTACGATTAAAATGGACTTTGTCGTAAAGGCAAAGTCTAATAATTCAAATGAAAGCATCGATTGAATGATCAGAAGCACATGACTACTCCAGGTCGATTAAAAAGGGGAAATGGTTTAAGGGCTACTTCGCAAACATTCAAGTGACTAAAATAAGTGTAATAAATTTTAATGGAACATTTATATTTTCAAAGTTTTTTAGCCCAAATCAACGTATCACATTGGAAGACATAAAACAATTTGATGTGTAAGTAATTTGGAAAAAAAGAACTATTGGATATCAGGATTTATTTTAATATATTTTAATTAAAAACAGCAGTTTTTGCTCTATATTTGGCAGATTTTAATGGATAATAGAAATCACTACAACTATTACAAAAAATATTTGGATGATTTTTAGATATGTGAGCTTTTACAAAGTGTTCCATGATACTTTTCCTTTTTATTAAGAGATGATTTTGTGGGAATTTCCTAGATTTCGATTTATCTAGAAAATATTTTATTGCGACCGAACCATTTTGTTTGTGTTTTATGAACATCAATAACATCACATAACTTTCTCTACAACATATATTGACGACAGGTATTTTGAGTAATTCCTGTAGAACTCAAATATTGTGTCATTTTACTGCATTTGAAGTATATGAAATATTTATTGCATAACGAATATAACTACAAATGCATTTCATGTTATAAATACTGTTTATAAAACAAAATAGTCAAAAAGTATCAGCACTTTAAAAAATAAATAATTTACTATGAAATAAAAGGTTAGGACATATTTAGTTTTAATTACAATATTACGTAAAAATAATAGGCATATTTTTACAACAAACTCTGTTAACGAAACTTCGTTTACATGACAAATTCATGGTCGTCTATTATTTATACATAAAAAACTTTTGCCAAAATAATTATTAAATACTGGGTCCATGAAAAATTTATATTTTGTGAATTAATTACGTGAACGAAACCCGCTTTAATTACTTTAATAAAATCATATACATGAACTATGAACTAGCTTTCATATGTTTTTACGAACGAAGTTATTTTATATATAACAAATGAGAAACGTGATAAACATAGTCTTGATGAAAATAAATTAAATGTTGTGGTTATTTGTTTGTGTCTATTGTATTTTGTATGAGTTTGAACTTTCAATAATTATGGTTCATTATGAGCAATCTATATTGACATTACTATGATATGATTCAAGATCAATTAAAACATACAAAATACGTGACATGTTATCGGTACAACAAAGGCATAATAATATGTTGAACAAACTAATATTTTGAGAACTGTTTCTTAATCATCTTCAGGAGTAATATATTATTTCAGAATGTAATTTTACAAATTCAATTTAAGAAATAGTAAATATTAAAATTAAATACATTAACATAGTAATGTAATTCACAGATAATATATCTAAATTACAAAAGAAAGATCTCAATATCCATAGTAAATAATGTAGTACGTGGTTGGTTGTGTATACCTGTTGGGAGTGTAAATATTATTTTTAATTTTATTAATTCAAGCTGAGGTACTATTTATTCGACCTTTTTATATGTTACACTATTCTTGTCCACCATTTTCATTAAGTTGGCATTAACGTATCACGAAGCATATTTAATCGATAACAATTTATTCAAATATTTCTAACCGGAAGAAAACGCATATTACGCATAAACAAACGGGTTATTTTCCGCATAAAAACGAAATTTAGAAAATTGATTATTGTAAGAACGCTGCGGAGAGTGTTCTACTTATACAGTATTAAAAAATGAAATGGTTATTAAGTCTTGCTCTTCTTCATCCCACAGTTTGTCTCATAAAAATATCCGACTCTATGATAAATAAATATTGAGCTTGACTTGTGAGATAATATTATGTAGAACAAAAATCGAACAAAAGATCACACAAAAGCTACGTTTATTCAATCAAACGGGTTTCAACGACAAAGTCGCCATCCTCAGTGATACGTGAGCTGCAATGACTAATCTATAACTAAACCAGCACTGCGCTAAATTATTAAAGTATATATTATATATTAAATATATTAAAGTAATTTATTAAATTAAGTGTTAGTAATATTTTATTTGTTAGATGCTAACTTATGATTAGTTATTTAGATTGAAGCTAGGCACTTATTAACGTCTTAATATTATAAAGTAGGTATAGGCCACGCCCCCTTTAGTTTTGTATAAATACGGCGGTTGGCGAAGTGCTGGTTTAATTTGCTTATGCATTTTGAATATGTATTTGTTTATGTATTTGCTTATGTATTTTGTTATGATTTCTGTATGTCGCTGACAGTTTTCTTCTGTTGTAGATATAAACATCAGCATCTTCCTCACCCCCCCAATTATATTCTATAATTATATGTATGTGCCTTTAAAATAACTTTATTGTTCTGCCAATGTATTTGTTTGGTAATTATGCCAATGTTTCTGTATGTCGCTAACAGTTTTCTTCTGTTGCAGCTTGATTTAAATTTATGTAACATGTATATGTATATGTATATGTTTGTGCCTCTAACGACTTTTCTGCTTAGTGAAGCAATAGTTTGCTTTTTGCAGCAATTAGGGAGTTCCATAGATGCTGCAGTCGCTCTCCCCAGTGCATGTCCGTGGGGAAGAGGGGAGGTATTTTTAGTGGGTATGCCCTACGGGGTGAGTCCCACAGTATCTCTCTGGAGAGAGATCTGTATAAGTTTGCATTTTTACCTCCCTAATTTTTTTTTTTTTTTTAAGTGCTGGTTTAGTTATAGTTTTATTATTGTAGCTCATGTTTTCACTGAGAATGGCGATTTTGTCATTGAAACGCGTTTGAATGAATAAACATAGTGTTTGTGAGATCTTGTGTTCGGGTTTTTGTTCTATGAATATATGATGTTTCTGTATTTATTTATACTAAGTGTTTGGCTGTAATCTTTATTCCGCCAAATTGGTTTAAAGTAAATTTTTTTTAATGACAACATTATGTTTTGATAAGTGATTAAACATCGTTTTTCAACCATTAGTTCATTGGCACAAATCTCTTATTTGAATATTCATTTATTTCCATTTATTCAAGAAAAACCGTTAGAAAAATATGACATTTGACTTGTTAAATACTGGACCATAATTGATTTAATTATGTGAGACCTATATTACTGCACAACACTTTGATTTTTACTTTCATGAAATACTGTGAAGCTGTTATTACATCATAAAACAACTTCATAATATTGTAAAACTTTTTTTTTTTTTTTTTAATAAAATAAACCAATACACTCCTCATTATTGATAAATCAAGTAGTAGAATTATACAGACTGATTTCAGTAGATATTCAAACTCTGATCCGCCGACAAGTTGGTAGTAATAAATGTGATTTGTAATTTATGGCATTCAGTAATATATATTTGGGGTTATTTTGTGACATTCTTCACGTAGCATAATTATTTATACAAAAACTTCACTTATTCGGAATTCATTACGACACAAACTGTGGAAAACGTACATGGGGGCAGGGAGAAGAATGTATGGCCATCACGTACAATATGTAATATTAGTTTCAATAACGTACGGTTTTATGAAAAATCACTTTAAAATTGAAATACTAAATAAATCATGAACTTGTGTAATTCTCTATCTGGAGGTATACAATTACTTTTAAATATTACAAGAATTTAATGAAGGTTCGAATAGCATAAGAAAACAGGTGAATAATTTTTCACAAAATATTTTCTTCTCCATACCTCAAATAGCATCTTTTAATTAGAGTGCTAATAATGAACTATAGTTTATCTGTAGAATTATACGTAACGTTTCTCTACAGTGTTTTTAAACTAAATATTGTCATCAGGATATGTTAGGTGGATCATGGTCGTGGATAAATAGCGTGCAATTTGTTGCATAAAGAAGCTCTTTATCGCCAATAAACTTTAGGTATAATTTCGATATTTTAAAATAAAAACTTTACGTTTACAAATATAAATAATAAATCACAATTATTTAGTAACACATTATATAATACAGTGTTTTGTAATAAAGAACTAACCTGAGGTATAGTTTTCAGATGTTATGTTTACCCTAGCTGAACTTTTTTTTTTTCAATCATGATAAATTATTTTTTGGTGCGTTATGTTTATGTTTTTCAGTTATCTTAAAATAAAGAAAAAATCTTAAACATTCAATGCTCTCTATCATATAATGATTATTTAATTTTTCAACTAACATTTACGTACTTTGATAAAACAGACGTTATTGGAATATAAAATCCATTAATTATCATTTCCACCATTGTAATAATAATAACGAATTAATATTTTATATTTTACAATATGAATATTATACGTAATTGTTTACTTATTTTGCATAATAATTTATCCATTTGGGGTCGAATATTGATTAGACAGATATCTAAAACTCTGTTAATATAAAAATCAATGCCAATGTATCCTAACCTAGAGTAAGGGCGGAACGTTATCACTGCAGGGTTTAGTTTAAGATTAATTAAGCCAAGAGAACAGCTCTGTGCCCTCTTGTGTTGTGTGAAATTGAGTGTTTAAATATGTATATAAATGCAATATCAATTCGCGCCACACTCACAGGAATGTAGCTGTACTGTAAATAGTATAGCCTATGTTGTGTTCATTTTTATATTATATACTGTTTTTTACTCTCCGTGATATTCCTATTTTGAAAAAAAATAAATAAAATATGTCGTTTAAGTTGGTTTCTCTCTTTATTATGTGTGTAATTGAATTTAGAACTAAAAGTTGCACACATAATGTACTGTTATTAACAATCTTGTACAATGATTTGTAACACATGAGAAACTAATGTACTAATACTAAATGTGATCTAAATAATGTTTTAAACTTCAAGTCTCAGAGTGTTTAGTAACATACAATGCAGATACATAGCTCTGATTTATTTCAATAGGTACGACATGATTATTTTAAATATAATGGTTTCGAAGTTTTAATGAAGTGGATATTATAATATGGAAAATACTAGTAATAAATAGTGTATGCAAATCGTCATAAAAATATAAAGCAGAAATTCATCACTTATGTAAATTCATATGACATAAATTTTATAATATTTATACTTATATATAAATAAACCATAACACTTATAAGACATAATACATATAACACTTATAACATTCATATATATATATATATATATATATATATATATATATATATATATATATATAAAACTATACAAGATTAATTATGAAATAACTTGGGACGTTATTAGAAAGATTAATATGTTTTACATATAGCAACTTTAACCTTATTAATAAATAAAATAACAAGATTTTGAAATATTTAGCGTTGAAGGACATCACTATATAATTAAAAGTATTTTTGTGGACCTGGAAAAAGTTTCCCTATATTGAAAAATTAACTTTTTAATAATTAAAAATGAGTCCTGAGTTCGTTTTTATTGAAGTCTCAACTTGTCTCCATAAAAAGTTGTCTCCATAATTTCATCTAACTCTGTATATCATGGTCATTTCGAAGGGATCTGCTCTATTTCTGTTATCAAGAGTTTTAAATTAAAAAATATAAACAGTTTATAAATAATCAAATTCCAAAACTGTTGCATATAAAACATTTGGAAAAGTAGTTCAGATAGTTCTGTAGTCGAACATTTTATGTTTAATGAATTGTAGAATGTCCCTTCCCATAGAATCAATCAGTGAACCAATTTAGAGTTAACAAGAACGTAATGAATTGATTTATGAAATAAAAGTTGGTAACAGTTTAAATTAATAGAATATTCTGAAAAATATAAATAATGTATTTTGTATATAGTGAATTTGAAATTTTCAGATAAAACTGAATCAGCAAATGACTAAAATAAAAGTACAATTCCAATTAAATTATTTATTTGTTCTTAATGATAAGTTTAAATATACAACAAATGATTTTAAATGGTAACTTCTTTTTTCATGTAGAAGACAAATTTTCAGTAATTGTTCTCTCATTTTAGAGCTTCGGAAAATAAAATTAAATAGGAACGGGTTTGGATAAAACATTATTGTTAAAAACAGGTACTAACCATGTATATATATATATATATATATATATATAAAACTATTTAATTTTTCGTCAAATTTCAACCATAAATTGATTTTACTTACAATTGACACGCTTGTTGATATCATTATTTGCCTAGAAGTAGCAAATTTTAAATAGCGTAAATATTTAAAATAAGATCGTTTGTAAGATTTGGACCATTATTTAAGCGAGGGGGGAGGTAAATTTCAAACTGCCATTATCAGGAAATGGTGACCTGCACGTTTCATTTGAAATCAAAAGGTTACTTTAAGGGGAAATATTTCGTAACTAATCGAAATCTTAATGGTAAGTTTTGATGTAATGCCATCTACCATAATTTGTGTGAAAATGGCAGCTACTTTTTGGTTATTGAAAAAATGGACAAATATCCTCTGAGCTTAGGTACTCCCGATACAAAAATTGCTTCTTAAATACAGTCTCTTTGCTAATCATTATTTCGAAAGCAGTCTGGATGCTTTTATTTCTTGTAAATTGCCTACCGGTACTTAGTATAATTAATACTTTTGAACTATTATAATTTGTAACCGGAGCATTTACAAAAAAAAGGTCCTCGTAGATGTCTATTTATATAGACTATTTTTCAATGTTTAAAAAGACATCAGTTCTCAAAACTCTCAGTGTTTATTGAGATAAAAATTCGTGTTCGACATGTTTTATTTTCAGAAACTGTTGACGGTATTAAGATATTAAAAATTATTTAAATCAAAAAATGTAGTTATAAAAAATGTTAAATATGCTCAGGTCTCATACTGAAATAATTAGGTTTGATGGAAATATATTACTTTCAAAGAAAAGTTGCTCTTTTGTAATATTCTGTGTATTATACAGATGAGTTCATAAAATTAATTCTTAACAGAAGCTCTTTCTCCAAAACCATAATTATTTATTTGAAATATCATTGATTTACGTTATAAATTTATATACCTCTCTATCACTTCCAGTAGTCTGGACATGATATAATATCCGTGTAAGCGGAATCTACAGCTCAATTTATAATATAACAATATTTTCCTAATATATAACTAATTGTTTTGGCCTACCACTAGTTTCAAAAATTAATCATGTTTGAAAAAAAAAATCTTTATTTCATACGTGTACTACATATTGAATCTTTCCTTTAATTTTATGGTTGTAGCAGATTTAAATGTGTTTCAAATACTTGAAATATAATACATATTTCTCTAATCTATTATAAAAAATCTATTTAGTTTTTCTAATAAGTGAGTACAACGACTTTCGGCGATAAAATCTAATATCAATATACATATTCAAACTGTTTATGAAATAAATCTATTAAGCTAGTGTTCTGTTGAAATTGTGTTGCAAAATATAATAGACAAAAGGAAGAAATAGAAGCTTCTTTGTGTTGTTTCAACAATACAAACTTCCCGAGTAATTGGTTCTTTTATTACAAAGAAGTTGTAACAATAGATGTTACTTCACAATAAATTCAATTCTATTCCACACCTTCCTTTTTTACTTCTACCTCATCAAAAACAGTACTGTAACAATAAAACAGAAAAATAATCAAAACAAATGTTATCTGTTATTTATGTTATGTATCAGGAAAACAAGACGCTATTATCTTGTCTTGTCCAGCTTATCTATCTGGTAACTCTATAGTGTATTACTGTCAACTTGGCTAATATTTTTTTTCCCTGGGTTTATAAATATCGAATTTTATTTTTAAAGGGAATATATTCTTATAATGTGAATTTGAAGCCTGTGTTATTTCAAATATGTTTTATTTTACTCATTGTGAATCTGCCAATTTTTTAGAACACAATTTGGATATGATTTTTATGGGGATTGAAGTTTCCTATTCATATTTATACACTTATCTGTATACTACGCTCATATATAAGTAGCTTCTCTATGTATTTTAAATTGTACAATTCTAAATCACATATATAGACATTGCTTTTAAATTTACCACGAAGTATAATTTTAATTATATTAAAATAAAATCAACACATCTGAATTTGTTTTATTATATTGTATACATAAAAACGACTCAAACTCTATCAGTGTTTTTTCTGGATTTGATGAAAATTACAATTTATAGCAAATATGTAAGCATATGTAATTATAAACCATTAAAAAATATACGTTTATTTTTTACCAATCTTTTTGAAATTTCCCAACAAGGATTACTGTACTTTGTGACTTAAAGTCAAAAACATTACGTAGGCAGAAGGATTTGTGCGAATCTACAAATTTATTACATCGTCACAGACACATTGTAAGATACATTGTTATTACCATTATAACCGGAGTTATAATATAATACTAGTATATTCTTATCATAACCTTACATTCAACTGTAGTCATAAATTACAATATACACAAGTACTGCAATGCCAAAAATAAAAGATATACGTTTTAATTTAAATTCTCCAACATTGTAGTTTCATGTCCTTTGTTATTGTATGCAAACTTGTTCAGAGATGTAATTGGTTGCAACAGTTTTATACTAGAAATTACACAAACGTATGATATTATTTTATAGACTACTCCACTATTGTATCCGTATACAATTTAGCTGTACCTGCAAAAAATGTCTTTGATAAAAACAAATTTTGTATCACATATAAAATAATGTTATTGACGTGGCATAATACTTGAGTCAATACTAAACGTCACATAAAAGATATAATACGGATACATCTCGACACAGTATGTGCAAATTATTATTATATTTGTAATAATATATTTCATTGTAACCATCATACCACTTGCAACCTGCCTAAATAAACGCATAGTGAAGCGTAGTTATGTTTTAATTATGCAATTTGATTGACCAGACAAAGCTGAATAAAATATTAAATTAATAGAAAAGCACAAAGAATATAATGATTTAGTTTTTAATGTTATTTGATACTGAGATTTGTTTGTCGTTCATTTTGTAGTGCAATGGTGACTTCTGACAACGTCTGTATTTAGTTTTAGTTTAAACTGACCAAAACTAGATATAGGTCACGGATATATTATTGGGTGGGAGATTAAGTTTTGATTCAAACATCTTCTGAGAATGTAAGGATATATTGCTGATTTCTCAGTTTGATTCTCTTGGTTTATCTCTTTGTATCGGTTGAAAATTGATACCATCGAAACGATGTGTATTATACTCTTATTAAAAAACAAATATGCCTAAAGAACGATATTATTTGAAATATTTAGATATTTTACCTCTAATGATAGTGAGGTATATCAAGATTACAATTAATTAGTTTTTCTAAATAAATATAATCTTATTTTAATGTTTAAATAATATCCTAAGTAAATATTTAGGATATTACAGTAGTATTTACGTTTTATACAATTGTCATAAATGTGTGTATTCTGTCCCCTATAGTACACGTCTTCAGTAGTGTAACGATATCATGATCCCAATTAAATTAAACTAAATAAAAAACATCAATCATGAAATCTAAAAATAAATTAATTAAAATATAACTTGAATAAAATAATAAATATAGAACCATGTTAAACAAATGAAGAGAAACGGCAGATGCCGCCTGCAATAAAAAATGTACGTGCTAGGTTACAATAGCACTAGGATTTCAAGAACCTTGAAGCCAACACGTGTACAATAACGGAATTCTTGGGGTAGCAGAGTTTTTACTAAAAAAAAGAGAAATCAAGGGAAAGCAGCATCATAACAGTATTTTAGAAAAACACAAAAAACGCAAGGTGGAAGTAGTTCGGCAAATCGGAGACCCTTTAAACTAAAAAAAACACAACGGCAAAATTCAAAAACAACCAGTAGGAATCGCGAAAGTTCGTATGCAGAGAAAGTTGGTAAAAATCCACAAATCAGCGAACAGGGCGCGAAAACCAGTGTTTTAGAGAAGGAGTATTAGAAAATAGTTTGTTGAAGGGGGTCTTACAAGGGTCGCCGAGTCGTAAGGACGCGTACACAGCTAGTCTGCGCTGTGTACAAAAGAATTGGTTTTTAACAGCGAAATAAGGGACTAGAAGTCTCTTTATATTGAAAAGTTTTGATAAGTTTAAATTAAAGTAGAATCGAAGTAAAGGAAGTTTTAAATTAGAATAGGAAATTAAATTTGGAGTTTGTGGAGTTTCTTAATAAAAAGACAGATCAGGAAGAGGAGTTTAAATTCACCAGAGGTAAAGGAGACAAGTCATCGTAGAAAAGACCTATTTTGGAACGACTTCAAGGAAGGAGAGACCTATTTTGGAACGACTTCAAGGAAGGAGAGGCCTATTTTGGAACGGCATCTGGGAAGGAGAGACAGCGTTAATTACCAACGAAAAGTGTTTAAGCAGTGTGGTGTTTTGTTTTTTGTTTAATAAAAAGGTAAATGAAAGTCATGTGTAGTGTATAGTGCTAACCGACCGAGCAAGAAGGACCAGCAAAATTGATAAGTACAAAACCAAATAATTGTTAATTATTAAATTCACTTAGAATTGATTTCACTTTCAATTGAGCCATTCAAAAAACCCAAGACCCGAGATAAAGAGATTTTGTTGTTTTTAAATTAATTGTAAAAAAACTGAGCTAGCCGAGATTAATAAAAAAGATGATCAATGTTAATAATAAATTAAAGTATTAAATAAAATTTGTAAAGAAATATAATAAATTAAAAGGAACTGATAATTTGAAGATTTTAACAAGAGTTAAAATAAAGTAAATTTTGTAATTTTAAAATTGTCTATGATAAATAAATTAATCTTAAGGAATGAATGAAGAGTAAATGGTTTCTTTAGATAAGTAAGTATTAATTTCATGTATATCTTTATTGATGTAGTAATTTTATTCTTTTAAAAAATTAAAAGAAAGAGTTTGTTTTACCCAAATAACCGTTGTTGTCTATGAGTACAATAATTATAGAAAGTCCCTTTAGTAGAAGTAGAGCAGTAATAAAATAATTGATAACATCTTAAATGTTATATTTGGCTCACCAACGTGTGACTTTTAGAATAAATTAAATATTAATTAAAAGAAGAATTATATAGCAACTTTATTGTTATATTTGGTCGCACAACGTGTGGCAAGATTAAATTATATTAACTTAAAAAAAAAAATAAAAATTACATATAACAAACTTCTGTATGTTATATTTGGCATTCCAACGTGTACCTTAAATAATTAAAGGTAAAATTAAAATAATTAGCAAAGCAGGAGTTGCTTATGTTATAGTAGTTATAAATATCCTTATTGCTTGTTATATAATAAGATATCGCCTTCCTATTTGGTGTTTAGAGATTTAAAAAAAGTATAGGATTAAAAATCATAAATGAAATTTATCGATTCCTCTTAAGATTTATCTTAAATATGTCTTTTTAAACAGTTACAAGTAATAACTACATATACAGGAATTGTTTTTATCAGTAAAATTTCTAAAATTATTATTTAAACATTGTCTAAAACACTCAAAACTAACCACCGATATTGGCAGATTTTTGCACTGTTTTTACAACGATTTTATGTTACATCTCAACTTCAGTTTTTAGTGGAGTGGATATGGGAATCAAACTAAAAGGAATTGAAAATTCAATTTACTCTAAATGTATTACGTTTAAAACATTAATTTTAATTAGGAATACAAATGGAGTTTAACTAAACAATAAAAAATGTTAAGTAGCACAAATATAGGGAATTATGTATTGCAGATACAATAATGTTTCAGGTTTAGTAGCCTTATTGCAACTACTCAATAGTCTATGAATAAGTATTTTATATACATATTAATGTCTTCTGTTTTACATAATTTTAATACATCTACGTTAAAGATATAGCTTTATTGTACTCACCGGTGACTGTTATTTAATTACACAAAAAGCATGTGTGTCACTGACACAGCATGATAATTTATCGTCCATCATATATCACGTAAGCAGATTTCCTCATCTATGAAAAAATATTCTTTGGACAGTCTTGTATTCTCAGGAATCTTTAGAATAGATGAAATTACATACTAACAATAATAACAACCTAACAAACTAACAATATTAGATGAATCAGTATTCTACTCTAACAAAGGCTGTGTTCAGTTGTAACAAAACAAAGTTCACATGACTAATGTGTTAGTAGTTCACACATATACAAGAAAACTTCTGTGATCACATACCACCGAAGTTTTGAGTTTTCTATTCTAGGCAAGGAGAGATATGACCTGCTTGACGGAAACACAAAGAGCATCCTAAATTAATTTTTATATGAGACTTAAGAAATGAAAAGTCAAGTCGCTTTATGTATAAAGGCAGGGAATGAGATGAAAATCAGATGAAATGAACACATTGACTAAGAAATACTTTATTAAAGGGCATGCGTGCGTTTATTTCCAATGACCGCACCACAATTAGGTCAATTTATTTTAAAAGAGTGTTAATTTAGTTATAAGAACGAAGTCAATTTAAGAAGTTCCTATAAATAGTTTAGTATTAATGTGGATTTCTTCAAGAAAACATGAACATAGTTTTATCAAATCAAGCTTGTATATAAGTTTTCACGTCGTTGTTATTAAAAAGAAAGAAGTTTAAGATTGAGGAAAATAAAATATAATGAAAAATATGTTAAAACAGAAATATTTCCCTGTCATATTTTCAGCTTTAAAGGAACTGGGGCAAGTCGAGTAGCGTATAATGTTAACTCAATTCTTACCACATTGGACGGGATTTTATTCATGATTTATTTCATTTGGGTTTGACGTTGTCTTCAACAGCTCATACTATCCCAGTTCTTTGCGATAATATCAGTATATAAATAACTAAACCTATAAGTTAATTTCTTGGAACATTAGAGTTCTGATAGTTTAGGAATTTCAATTATTTTTAATGTTTTACTGCAAAATTTAAACTACTGTCTTAAACTACATATGTGAGCCAACATTTTTTGTACCTGCAAACAACTAAAAGTGTTGTCATAGTCAATTAAACTTTGTTAATAACTAAAATATGTGTTTGTCTCTTATTTCGTGGTTTATTTTGTACAGATATTACTCACTTAAAGTGAATATATGAAATAACAACTTAAATAAATGCAATTTTCCGAACATTGGCACAGAAACACATTTGATGGATTGATATTTATTTTTTATTTTGGGATATTTTTAAATCATCGATATGTTTTAGCATAGGGTATAATAATTATGAACCGTATCTAAGCTGTAATACCATTTTACGGGAATTTATAAGTTTTAAATATCTCTTGCATATTACAAGTGATGATTAGTTCAGCAGTAATAATAACACTTTTATCAGTTAGTAGAACGCTGAATTGGTACAATAAGGACACTCATTTAATAAACTATGTTTGTTAGGGGTCGAACACAAAAATACGTTGAACACAGAGCTAATGTTAACTTATTTGAAACATAGCATTTTGACAGTTCAAGCGTGTGATTTAATAACGACAATTAACCGCCGGTGGCTTTGGACTCATTATTAAAATTCCATATTGCAAATATACTACGCATGACTGACCAAAGTTTCAATTAATTTTACAAAATTCATTGGTTGTTTAATCTTTAGCTATGTTTATAGTCGTGTAACATTCCATACCAATCATAAATTTAGCACAATTTCTGGTTTTACCCATTCAAACTCTCATTAAAGCACAAACATACAATAACTTTTATACAATTATCGTAATGAGTAGAAATATGTTATTAAAATAAACCAGTTGATTGAGATGTTTCATTTACAAGTTGTACTTATTATAGATGATATTGTTTTATTATGAAAGTTACAAGAATATTAAGCTTATGAACAATATTAAAATTTAATTTATTCACTGCACAAATTTTATAAAACAAATAAATGTTTTAACACAAAAACATAAATTACATTAAAAATCAGTTATCTCCACGAAAAATATAGATATCTATTTTATATTAAGTACATTTTACCCTAGAATTTGTTTAAAACATTAAAAAATAATAATAATACATTTAAGCCGATTTATTTTTATTGCATTACATTTTAAATATGTATTTTTTTCCATCATTGTAGTTCATTATAAATAGCAATCGCAATTTTATACCTGTATTCCACACTTTTTACTCAAAAATATATAAAATAATTCAATAGAGATTGATTTAAAGGTTTTTACCGTTTTATTCACTATTAATTTTGTTCTGAACAAACAAATAAACAAATTTGTTCTGTTGAGGTTATAACTGCCGTTTGGAAGAGTAGTTATATCTAAAAGGAGATTATTTTTATTACGAACTTCATTACTCCTATTGATGTTATCTACTAATGCCAAATATGTGATATCAGACTCGAACTTGATTTGTTATTTTATTATTTATAATATTATTGTGTTTTGTTTGAGTATAAACATTACATTCACATTGTGTTTGCATTAACATTACCCGTACATTCGTTTCTGCATTACTTCATAATGTAAATAGTTCAGTATATTGCGTTATTTGTCCGTCTGGAATTTAGGTTTTGGCGTGTAAAGAGAGGTTTTTGTAAATAATAAGATTTTTCTCAAATTACGACATTATGATATAATCTCTTTTTATATATATCCAATTAATATGTATAAACACTTAAAGATATATTAGTTAGATTTAAGTACCGTGACTTTTTATAAAAGAAAGAGAATCATTCAAATGGTTGTAATCTAGGCACCAGTGGCAGTGACACATTTCTTCTTTACAAACAAATTATGACACTGTGATAAAGACATATTATATGTTTTATAGTAAACAGAAAACAACAATAAACATGACAATTATTAACGATATACTGTCTCTCCCTTATCTATACATAACTTTATTATTACTCTAACATATCAGTACCTTGAAATCATAGTTTTAATTCCAATAATAATATTCAACTTAACTTTTTTAGAGAGTAATAATTTTTGGTTAAATATACTTTTTTAGAAGTCAACTGACGCCATGAAGTTGTTTTTGAATAATTTAAGGATCTCGTGTATGAGATGTTCTACTACCCAAACGAGTTTATCCTTTTTAACTATATATCTGCACATTTTGCTTTATCTCGTGTAATTTTAATGTTGTCGATATAAAGTTTGCAAAGATGTAACAAAATCTCATATTATTAATCTAAAGCAATTTCGTTAAATTATGGTGAGAAATAACATATATAATTAAAGCTTAATTTGGGAAACTTGATGTGACGATTATGTATTTATTTTGTTTCCATTTTTTGAATCCCCTTAAACGTCAGATGATGAAACGCATCCTTTGCAATTAAGGCACCCCATATAAAAAAAAACACATTTCTATACCTATGTCTCTTTAGAGTTTTACTCTACGAATGCTTAGGTATTTGTTTCTCCATTGAACGTATTTTTACTTCACACAAGTGCATACATAACTTCCCCATATTACTGACTTTAACGCGCTAGGTAACTTAATATTCTCTTTGCTATCACTTTCTTCATTTGGTGCAGTCTATAACTTTATGAGTGAGATAATAACATATTAGTATTTTTGTATGAAATTTTAATAACTTTCATTCGAGAAACGGCGAGAAAGTTTCATTTTACTCACCGTTTAAATGTTGAAAGAGTTTAGAAAAAATTTAATTAAAATATAAAAATATATAATCCTCTTCAACTGTAATAAATACTAAGTGAAATGGGAAACAAATAAAACAAACTTTATATATTGTTTTATTAAAAACTGTTTTGTAGTAATACAGTTTCAATGATATTTAATTTCATTAATAAAATATTTTAGACTAGAAATGAAACTGCTCTTTACTATGGATTTTTTTTCCAATACATTTTTTTAAATATGTTTTAAATATGTCTTATTTAAAATGTATGGTAAATATTTCTATAATATTCTATGAATTGTCCAAATACTAAATAAAGTTTTAATGGGTGTTATCACGTGGGCCCTATACATATTTATAACTTTCTATGAATTTGATTTACTTTAAATATTTCACAATGAACAATGGTTATAGATTTTTAATTATATTAAAACAAATGATCATAATATTCTAATATAAATAATTTGTAAACGTATTTATTAATCTTCTTATATTTGTATTATATATCATAGGTACATTTAAACTTATTTGTAAAACAACTGAGTTGAACTAAAAGTTCTACATTTTAAGATATGCTCTGTTTTTAATATTATACGGACTTAAGACAATGCATATGAATAAGTGGCAGTTATCACAATTGAAAAATTAACACCATAATCCTAACCCTGTACAATAACGTTAAAATTTGAAAGAATATTTTATTGGTAAAGTATAAAAGTAATTAACGAAAACAAATCAAATTGAATAACGTATACTGTTACATTGCATGTTCTTTGTTTTGATTCCTTTGATATTGTTGCGTGTAATTTGCATTTTCTATTTTAAGTTAAAAAACTTATCAAATTTTAGTGCAGACAAAATTTATCATTTTACGTTCTTATAAGAGTTCAGGACACGCACACACATTTTTTAATTATTTCTATTTACTTCAATTAATAAATATTCGCGATTTTAACAAGATTAAAAATATAGGTCCCCGTTTTTATAGTGACCTTGCACAAGTTTCAGAGGTACTACTACAGCAGGTAAGAGAATTGCTAGTTCTTTATTTCAGACACTTTTCCCTTTTATTTCAATATATTTCAACATTTCTAATTGTTATTTTTTTTAAACTTTTTTTACATGGAATAAAACTCGAACAAAAATTACGTTTACTATATCAAACAGGTTTCATGACAAAGTCATGACAAAATCGCCATGTTGTCGTTTAAACCAGTTTGATTTAGTAAACCTAATTTTTGTGTTCGAGTTTTATCTATATAAAATTATCTCACAAGTCAAGCTCAACATTTATTGATATAATAAACTGTTTGATTCTCATAACATTTATTAGAAACTTTACGTGGCTAGAGTACGTGAGTGTTTTAATACTCATAATACAACTGGAGCTAAGTGGAACTTATTTGACCCGAGGCATTTCATCACCATTAATAACCATGTCATTTCACAAAGCAATGTGTAGTTCATAACTTTCTACTTGCCCCCGAGACCTTTGTTTTGTTAATAACAGAGTATAACAAAGCGCGTGTACCATTTGATTTGTCTCAAATGTCCATGTGTTTTATTTTATGATGGTTAATACACAACGTACATTCTGTTACTAGTTATTAATAACAAACAAAACTTTCCAACACTCAGAATAATTACCAAGACATCATCACAAAGGAGACGTAATTTAGTTTTTTATCTCTCATTTTTATTTTCATAATATATAGTAATGAGTATCTGTTTAACTAAAAATGTTACGTTTGATTTAATAAAATACATAACATAAATCCAACAATTTTTCCCAAAAATTTAACACACAAATTAATTCAACTCTTTGAAAAACATTGTTTCTAAAATTGTTGAATGAATCCCTAACTCTATTGGCCATAATTATATTTTACTTTTTAAAGTGTAGGAAAATATTATGTTAAAAAAACATTGAAAATATTTGGGATTCTCAAACATACGATATTAAGCTACTAAAATAAAGTGTTGGATAGAATATTGTTTAAGTTTAGATAATTTAAAAATGAATATATCTATAGAAACTTCATTAAATTATTTTCATTTCAACTGTACATTTTATGTATAACACAAATTGGTACAACATTATTGTACTAATATCTTAACACCTGACCTGTACATGACCTAGCTACTGGTTGGAACGATAAACGAGTCAACCTTTGTATATTTTATTATAATTAATTGATTCATGCATATGTAGAAGCTTGTTAAAGTTTTATTAAATATTGGATAGAAACATGAGAACTAAAAGAGTTATATAACTTTCCTTATTTTTTTAAAATAATTTTATTTTTAAAAATAGTAGTTCGTTTAGTTAAGAGTATAAAAAAATATATTGAGCGAAGAAGATTTAAATTTTATAAGGTAAAAACCTTCTTTGAGAATGGGAAAGTTACAGAAAATAATTAAAATACTACATTTATTAATAGTTTTTTTAATTATTATTATTATTTTCCCGGCTGATCATACATGGTTTGGAAAAGAAAAGTATTGTTTTGAGTGGCTGTCATTTTTAAACGGAAATTTAAAAAAACAGTACTTTATAGTTGGTATTAGATTTTTTTAAATTACTTAATATCTTAATAAAATATAGAAGTTGTTTGTAGTAATTTCGTATCAAAAACATAAACATTATGCAGACGATGTCAAGTGAAACAGAAGTTTATATCCTTCAGCCAATAGTAAATAATACTTGGAGATAATATTGTATATAGAATTATGATAAAATGTAATAATTTGTAAATTATGATTGTACAGAGAGATAAATCTTTTTTTTTAATAACATAATTAGTAGAACCAATTAGTCAAAAACGTACATACATATTTAAAAAATATATATCTGTAAATAAATGTATAATTATATTAGGCTCAATAAATTTAAAATTATGAATGAAATATAATTTCAAGGTGATTGTAATATTTTATTTTTCTATAATTTTAAAGGTAACAGAAATATATTAAGATTATCTAGATGTCTCATTTTAAATGTTGACTTTAACTTTAATCAAAAATGTAATTTCAACCCCTAAATACTCCTTTGCTTTTTTGTATCATTATTGGTCGTTAAATGGTTATAGTGTTAGAGGCTGAAGGGGTTAGACGATGTGTAAATGCAAGTTAAAATGATCATGTATCTTTAATAACGTATTCAAATACTTAATAAAACAACAATGGTGTATCCATATTTACAGTATTAAAACAGATCAGATTTTACATTTGGAATTATTGTGCCACAGCATGTAGTACGACTTAACTGAGAAATCGTTAGGTTACACATTGGATGGACATGTAAAATAATAATGGTTAATAATAAGATATATAAAGAGCACAAAGAATGTGTAATAGATACTAGGTTTTTTTGCAAAAACTAATTGTCTTTTTTATTTAAAAAAACAAACAAAAAAAAACGGTATATAAACAGTAACCCCTAGAATGTCACACACAATAATTATTGACCTTAAACAAATTCCGTGGTAACATAATGTAGGTGATGATATTAGTAATTTTTGAAAGAGGATAAGAGGTGCAGAAAAACTGACAAACTAAGGTACTTGTCAATAAATAGAGGTTTAGTAAAAAAAATTAAGCAAATTGTTCCTAATTTCCTCTACAATAATGGTTAACTTTTATTTTTAAGGAAATTGGAATGCAAAACAAGTATTTTGAGTTATTAACAAAACTTAATGGAAAACGTGTGTGAATAATTTTTAATGTTTAGTTTCTAACATTACAAATCTGTTCTGTCAATTTCTATTTCATTTAAGCCCTATTATAGTCTCCACACCCACAAATACATAAATACACGCTTTGGGTTCTCTGTACAATAATAATCTGCACATTGCAATGTGCAATTTTTATTGTCATACAAGTTTATATTATTGGATTTTTCACCGAATAACAATAGTAACTATTATGCAATAACAACAAAAAAACGTTTTGAAAAACATAACAGAAATGTCGGCGGCACTTACGCAAAGAGTAGTGGTAGTATCTACGTGAACTAACTCTGCACCTCCCCACCACCATTCAATCTACTTTTGTCCACCACACCATCCCTCTTTTTTAATATTCCGACTCATATTAATTTATGAAATCGGTAATCAGATATCAGTTTTCAAATAATGCCATTTCACATTCAATAGATCACACATTTCTAAGTCAACATAAGTTTTCTCTACGGCCTTTCATTTCTCGTAGGATTGTAGTTATTGGAGAGTATATGGATGACACTTACCAAGTTCTCCCAACCGTCACTGCATTATCTACAGCTCAAGATATATTAAAACAATACACTCACCTTGACGTTCTCCATGAATAGGTCCTGAAGTTAATAGCACAGTGAGGATCAAAACAGGGTTGAAACGAGAGACTATCTGAGGCAAATGACAGACGAGTTATCGGTCAATAAGTAGCTTCCCTCTATAAACAAATATGATTTCCTATATTAGAATGAGCGAACAAATGAAATATTGTTTGATTATTTATTAGAAGTTTACAAACGAAAATTAGTACCACTATGGGGTAACACGTTAATTTCTGTAATTGTCTGTTCTCTATTTTATTTTTTTTTTATTTTTTTATTTTTTTTTATTTTTTTTTTTTTTTTTTTGTTATTAGTGATTATGAAGTGATCTAGAATGAGAGAAATGATGTGAGAAAAAGTAATACGCGTAATAGTTTTCTGTTTCGTACGGCTTTAAGTAATATATATATATATATATATATATATATATATATATATATATATATATATATATATATATAATCTTAAACTAAAAAAAGAGTTTTGTACATATTAAAAAATAATAATAATATTTTTTTTATTATTTCTAAAAAATTTAAATCATAAAGTTCTAGTGGTCCACGTGTAGATAGGCAGGATTTTTGTGTAATCTTAATTAGATATTTCACTGATTTGATTGATGATGATACATGGAAGAGAGTTATTGCATCCTGCTGTTTTCTTAAGTCAGAAGCATAATTTACTTTGATTTTAATGACGTTATATTATGTACTACAACGAAAAAACTCTACCTTTTTTAGAGTCAGACTAATTACGCCCCCTATCTTTATTAATACGTAATAGTCTCGAATCCTGAGATTTTTTGCCTACAGGATTCGTTCTCGCGTGACAAAAAGAATAAATTATCCAATCCACTGGAAGTTTTTGGCTTACTATCTTGCTGGCCTGGATTGAATAACTTCTTCGATAATTTGAGTTGCCCCAAATTACCGGTACCCCCCTTTTTATTTACGACTTCCAGTAACTGTATTTAAGATTACCCTATTTCTCAGGGAGAACACGAATTTACTTTATTTTCGAATTTTAATCTCGTAGGTGCGTGTCCTTAGGAATACCTTTTTGATACAATATATTTTACCCTTTTTTATAATAACAAACCTGAAAATACAACATATAATTGTGTGACCAATTCTAAATAAAACACAGACTTAGAGAATATATAAAAAAATTAATTCTTTTAATTAATTGTAACAAAAACAACTGAAATAATAAGCTTGACACAAGTCAACAAAATAAAATTCAAAACAATTTCTCTAATAAAATTATTGATAAAAACTAAATATTTTTTCTTTTGAGCAGAAGGCAATCACTTAAAACTTTCTTAAAATTGATATATATATAAAAAAAATTTCTATTTATTTCTGAATTTAAATTATTTAATTTATCAAATTTATTTAACGAAAAAGATTTTTATTCACACATGAGTTTGACATTATCTATTTAATATATTTATTTAATTACACACAAAAAAAAATTATCTCAGGAAAATCAGTGAGACTCTAAAATCGGGCCAATTTTGCCCTTTAAAAAAGGAAATTTGGATTTTCTCAGACCTTGTCCGCCGTGTTGAAGATCCTGAGTCCTGAGATGCTGATGGTCCTCTGGTGTCTGGTTGGTTGAGTTTAGCGATTAAAGTTGTCTTATTTTCTCCATGGAGTTTAGAAGGCTGGCTGGTTGTTCGAATCTATCACCTTCTATCGCTCTCGCTGACGCTGTTTTAATACTTTGGCATCGTAACACTTAAACTTCTTTATTGCGAATCTTGAGTCGGCAAACTGGCATAGCCACCCCTAGCACTTGTTCAACTATTTTTTAAAAGAGACGTTCGGGCATAGTCACCCCTAGCACCTGTTCTGCAACTTTTTTATGAGAGAGCACTATGAGATTCGTGCGGCTCTTTTTATAGCCAAAAACTATCGTATATCGATACCAATTTTTTTCCCTCACTGGACCGATACGATAGTTCCATTTATGGTGTATTTCTATGCAATTTCTTGATTATTTTTGGTGTAGGTGGTTCAGTTATTTATTATTAATTTATTTATTACGTTTACCGTTTTTAAATTGTCCTTTTTAATCACTTTGTTCTAATTAATCCTTTAATCTATTTTTGCTGTAAGTTGGTATTCTGGCTCCGCCTCTAACTACGTCACTTATCCTTGAACATTTAAACCCTGCAACTTGTAACTGGCCGATGAAAAAATCTTCATTGTTTTCCTTTTAATTGTCTATAACACTTTTCCTAACAGTTTTTGCGTTTTTACATAACCGGTGTATTGTAGCTCTCGACCGCGGCAATTTCCCGCACTTCGAATGACATTTCTCGGACTATTCATTCGCCTTCAATAGCTTACGTAAGAATTTGCGTAATTTACAGTTTTTAATTCTTACACCTTTAAAGTTTTTTCTTTCAAACTTTGTCACTTTGTTTATTTCGTGATTTAAACGCACTAGCCGTGATAACATAATTCTACGACTTCTGGTAGTGATGTAATCCAGTGCGTATTTTCACACCTTTGGGTTTGGGGTTTATTTATTAACTGATTTTCCTGAAATTTACACAACTTTTAGATATTAGGTTTTAACCTCTTTTTGCAAAATTTCCACTTCTTATCTTTTTTCCTTTTCATAATATAGCGTGAAAACCATAACTCTTTTGTTTTAATCAAATTTAAATTTTTAATCATTAATTATAATATAACTTTATTTATTTAATTACTTCTATACAATCCTTTTTTCAAAATTTATTTTTATTTACTTTTATTAGCTTTTATACTTAACCTTTTCTGCTAACTTTTTAAATATCAACTTTTTCCAAATTTTATCAAGAATACTTTTAACTTAAAATTACATTTTATTTTCAAAAATACCAAGGTTTTTTAATTTTTATTAATTTTGAAAAATTTTAAATTCTTCATTTAAATATGCCGTAACGTCTGTTAGTTAATATGAAATAACAGTACTAGATATGTATTGCATACAACTTGTATTACAACTACATATCCTTATACATTATTATTTCACATTTTCAAAATTCATAAAAAATGATTTTTCAATTCAAAATCCGCCGACATAGGAATTTACTGTTAGAACAAGCCGGTAAGAGTTGACCTTGGACCATTTCATAGTTCAATCTCACCGACCGGCTATAAGCAGTAAAAAGTTCTACAAAACATCCAAACCTTGCATTGGGATTATTTTTTGATATTTTTCTTTTTTGACCAAAATATAACCCCATACAACGAATTTCCGTTGTAGTACATAGATCATATTGACTCGAATAAAAATTTTTAGAGATCCTGAATATGTTTCTTTCATTCTGAGAATATTTTATATTATAAATAAACCTATATTTGCCTTATATTGTGTATACATACTAGAATTTTATGTGGATATAACAATAGTGTCTTGCAAAACTATTAAATTTCGTTTTAATTAGATATGTTTTACTTTATTAAATCGTATAAACAGATTTAAGATATCATTCGAAAACCAAAAATACATTATATTGTATAAGAGATAATAAAGTGAGAATGAAAGAATGTCTTTATTGTTTGTGGCGATATTAGGGCGTTTACTTGCTCTCTGCAAATAACCAAACATAACATAAAATAAAATGCCACAAATACGATAAGTATAAAAATTCAAATTCAAACCATAAAAAGTAAAATAATTTTATACAAAAACCACATTGAAACTTTAAATGGAGTCAACTAACAAATTTCATGAAATCAAGAACGTAAATTAACGTTCTGTACAACTTTCAAAACAATCAAAAATATACTATCGTTGCCCACGATCCTTAATACGTCTTATATTATATCTTATGTTCACGAACAATAAGTCTTTTTAGAGTAAATATATAGTTAGCAATAATGAATAAACTGTGAAATAATGTGCAATAATGAAACTGTGAAAAGTTTCAATAAGTAAATAAACAAAAGATGAATAGGGCTCACAAAACTCCGGAATTCTTTATTATTGTTTGATTATCTATGTATGTTTTTTATGATACATTATTTAAATTTTGTTTTGTAATAAAAATTACCATTTTTTTGGGCAGCCTTCCACCACTGCAACACAAAAAGGATGTAGTGTACTCATCCCCACTACAATACGTCACAGATCATTGCTTGACCCCTATGAAACCCAAAAGGAATCTTGGACTATTACTTCTTACAACTTCTGGTCCTCCTAGAGTCCTTACCGTTCCCATTCTTCTATAGTGTAGAACCAAAAAACCTCTGCTAATCAATACTTTTAGTAGATATATAATTACAAGTAGGGAGATGCTTGTTATCAGAACTATTGCTAACAAATCCTGCCTACTCAACGGGAATAATTTGATGGTTTCTATTGGAATATGGAATCAAATCGATATAATTTAACCTTGTAAACTTCAAGTTTTATTACGGTTTATTAAATATTATAAAATTTAATTATTAATTATCAAGAATGCCCTTTAATTACGATACGTAAGGCTATTTTTTAAATTGCAGTGATGACCTAGAAATTCATCAAATTCAAACAACAAGAACAAAAAAATTCAGATTGTTTACACTAAAGAAACTATTTTTAGCAGTATACGTTGTTATTATTTTAGCAAGACAAACAAAACATTTTTTAATAAAAATAGTTACACATATATTCTTTGGAATTAACTACAAACAATTCTTAATCAATTTTCTCTGGTATTTGTTATGGTCTACGTATTTAAATGTATCACATACAAAATTAATATTAGACATTTTGTAATCTGCTAAAATAAAGTATTTTTATATTTAATTTAGTTTCCTAACTTACATAGCTAAGGTCTGATTGACAGGAAAAGAACGTTATGGAAACTTTGGTTAAAATAAAAAAAAAAAAACTTTTACTTCACTGGATCGAATTATCTTCCAATAATCCTTATTGAAAATTAGAATTTGTACAAGTTAATAAGATTTAAAAAAAGTTTAATCTTAGAAATTTTACAAACATTTAATATATGTTGGTATTCATATAACGCATACAATTATGTAGCTGGGTTAGTATCGTACTGGTGCTATAATTTTGTAACGTTGTATAATTAGATGACATTGAATTAACTATCTGTATTTAACATGAATTATTGATTTGATGTATTATAATTATACTAAGTATTATTATAAGACATTTATTTTTTTAAAAAAAGGTAATCATCTTAAATAATAACAACTATAATAAAAATATTATGAGTGTAAACCAATAAGTTGCTGTAATATGATTAATTTTTAAAATAATCAATTTTAACATTTTATTATAGATGTAAAATCAATGAAACTGATCTGGATTACACAGATGAGATAATTTCATTTATCATTATAACATGTATTACGAAGATCTGCAGGTAATATTACCAAGGCTCTCTGCTATTCATTAATCAATATGTTTACAATAAATAATAAGACTTATTTACAAATAATAATAAGATTTAAATAATAAGACTTTTAAATGCAATTTGGAATATATTTTAAAGGACATTAGTTTAATTAGAAATGATTTAAACTTAACTATATACTTATACATTCATTGATCACTTTATACATTACCTTAGTACATAAACTAGTAATCAATATTAATTTTAACAATCTCCAACTTTTGATACAACACGTCACTTGTTATCATTCAGTTAATGCAACAAAAATCCAAAAAAATGTGTAGTTATACCCTATAAAAACAATGCAACTTTTTTTTTTAAGTATGTTAATTGAATGCGGGGTAGAACAATGGAACACTGGCACCTGTTTAAAATATTCTATTACGATATGGAGCTCATAAAATACTATATTACTTCTCGTATCTAGGTGAATGCAATGTCTGCACCAAGTATAATTGAACTATATTAAGGAGTGTGTGAAAGACAGAGGAAAGTATGATAGAATGTAATGGTTTCTACTTAAGTTACACTTTAGTTCAGAATATTGTCATTTAGGGTAAAAGGTTTAATATATCACATTTCAAATAAGAATATCTCTGAAAGGAAAACTTTTTCAAATATTCATTGTATACGTAAAGTGCTTCTGGTGGTATTTCTGATATCAACGATTGTTAGGCTTTTGATTACAAAAGAAGTCATATTTTCCTTTTAATATGAAACATGCTGTTCAACAATAAGACCCAAGGTAGTGAATGTGTAGATGATTATTGTTGGTATGATTGGATGCTTCAAACTTTAGAAAGGTTTTTCTGCTTTATTTGGCTCCTTCATTTAGTCCTTCAATATTTGTTATCCTTAATGTTATTCCAAAATATAACGACTAGTTTTTTTGTTGTATACAAGCATACAGATATAAACAAACAAAAATAAATAATAAATAAATAAAATACTTTCACTTGGGAATAACAGGGGGATTCACAAAGGTTCCGAACACTTTCTGAGCTGATTCCAATAGGAAAAATAATGAAAAACGTTCATATAATCATATGTCCGGAAATGAATTGTTTTCGTGTTATCCGACATTTTTTTTTTTTTTTTTTTTTTTTTTTTTTTTTTTTTTTTTTTTTTTTTTACAAAATACCTAATATTTAAAAAGTAAAATAGATATTGAGCTCAAACTGTACTACTATTTTTTACGTAACCGTTTTTTTCTGCACCTAATACCAAAATGTTCTTTTGAATTTATTCAAAATGGGTGACGTTTAAACAGTTTAATATTGAATATCTCAAAAACCGCAAAATTTAAAAAAAAAATAGAAGGGAACAAAAAACATACTTTGTTATGATAAATACAATATTTTATTTTTTTATTTTGTGTGTAGCCCAACGGATTTGAAATCTGTCTTGAATACTTCTGTTGTACATTATATTAAGAGTTTACTGTTAATTTAAGATAAATTATTGTTTAAACGAATAATAAGAGTAAGTTATATATATATATATATATATATATATATATATATATATATATATATATATATATATATATATATCCTACAAAATGATGCGCAGTAAACACTGGTGGTTTATTAAATTTAAAGTTTAATAAACCACCTTTTATCAGATGGAGTTAAGGTAAAGTAAATAAACAAGCAAGGCACGCTTGGTAACCTTGGCATCAACTTCTTCAACTATGATTAAAACAAATTCTGTGCAAACGGTTTTTAAGACAGACTGTACTATAACAGTTTTAATCGTAAACCGTAGTTATAAACACAATTAATTATTGCTATTTGCATAAAACAGATATATTATTTCACAAGATGATGTTATTACATTTGAATTGGAGGCGCTATTTAGAATTAGATCAAATGTAAGAATTGTTTGTATTATTTGTTGGATATTATCCTCTACGAACTTTCTATGACTTATGTAATTGATCTGTATTCCTAAATATGTAACGAACAATTAAAATATGCAAAATAAATAAATATATTTACAAGAAAATTTACATTAACTGTATTTTGGATTTCTTCCTCACCTCTAACAATAATTGTATTTGGAGTTGATTTTGTTTTAAATTGTATTAATTTAGTTTTTGATACATTTAATTTCAAATTATTTGCTATAAACCAATCATTGGCCTTTGACATTGCCAAAGTTGCTCATATAGCTAAGTCTACACTTTTCCCAAACACCGCCAAAGTTGTGTTATTAGCAAATTATACTAATTTGAAGACCCACCGTTTTCAGGTAAATCTTTCAGATAAATTATAAAGACTAAAGGCTCCAAGATTGGACCTTGAAGTACACCACGTTATATATGTACGAAATTTGTCGTAGGTATTCATTTCTCGATATTTGTTAAATACTATATTGACATATACAGAGTGTTCAGATAATGAAGTGCCAATCTTAAGATTGTGGTTAAATGAGTCAAAATATGAAAACCGTTTTTATGATAGTAGGTCCTAAAACGCTTCCTTTTTAATCTGTCGCCATTTTATGTTGTTTTAAAAAAATTATTATGCTTTTAGAAATTAATATGATTTCTAGTAAAAATTTTCTATACACATTTTTGACGGTATATTTTTATAAGTATATCAGGAATCAAAACTTGATCTCATAAATATTAGAAACCTAATACAACTTAACCTATAATTCTCCAGATAAAGAGCTACGCAAATTGAGTTAAATTCTTACAAATTTGTATTAAACATTAGGAGTTATAGGAGTAGAGTGATTTGTTAAAATTTCTGTATCCCGATTTTTATGAATGTGAGGTTTAAGAACATATAGGAAAAAGTTTTCTTATATTTCTTTTTCTGTTTGTCTCTGACGTTCTTGTCACAAATAAAAGGACTGAATGATTAAAAAAATTAAAACTCGATGTGAGGCCGGCATTTTAGGGAAAACTTCATTTTATTTCATTAAAAATCACTTACCAACAATAATGCGACAAGTAATACTTATGCAACAATGCAACTTTTTAGTTGTATATTCAATTTCTAAATAACGAGTTTATTTTTATAAATATTTCTGCAATAAATAAACACTTTACAGTATAGAATGTAACAATGAGTTCTGCTATACGTCCGAGAAACCAACTCTCAACAACATATAGGATAAAACATTCAAGCTTCAAAACTTGATATATATTAAATTTATTAAATATAAAGAATCTTGTACTTTGTTAATCTACAAATTGTGTATATAATGTGATAGGGAAACAAATTTGTTGTTTGCAAACCACTTAATTTATTACAAACTTAATTTATTAGCACAATTTATATTGTTTGCTCAATTGCATAAATTTATTAAATTTATCAAATCTATATTCCACATTTAATGATATCTGTACAAAAGATTAGAGTAATATGTTGTGTGATATTTGTCGTAAAGGTTTGATCTGTTCTACCATATTATATTGTGATAATAATGAAAGCACAACGGGCAGGCAATCTAATGAGTATTCATTGTAAACTACCATAAGCCTTGTCATATTACATCCATGACGGAACGTTTACAAACATTTTAAAAGATTCATCTACACAGTCATGTTTGTTACACCAGAATACAATATTAAAATATACGAGACAGGTTGTCCCTTGTATATATCTATACCTAATTCAAAGGATATACTAAAACGTATCCTTTAAAGTCCTCAAACTATAAAAATTATGGTACCAATAGAATGTTTACATATTATCAACAGTTCCCATAAAGTCTTACTGTTTTCAATTTACATTGAGACGGATACATAACGTCATTACGTATATAATAATTTGTGTTTCAAGCTACATATGTATATTAGATGTGCTGTGTAACCTAAAATCTTAAACGAGTTATCTGGCAATGGTTACAATATAATTACATATCCAAAAAGTACTACTCCTCCCCCATACATTGTAATCTAGTGATTCCATAACACTCTTGGGACATATAGCTTCATTTACTCGTATATACTGAATTTAGGTAAATATCAAACAATTTTTAATTATACATCCAATCATGCATTATACCATTTTATAAGTAGAGAATAAGAGAGCAAACCGGATATCGTTACCTGAAAAAAAAAACAAGTAATAGATATTTAAAATAAAATTTTAGTGAAGTAACTTGAAGCAAATCAGTTTTTAAAAACCTTAGTAATGTAATCTACTTCAAAAATTCTAGTTTTGAATTAAAATGATTTTTGTTTCTTTCATTTTTATTTTAGATGTAGAACACATATTTTATTTCAAAACAGAATTTCACAAAGCTCCTCCTTCTTATTACATGACTCATTTAAAAGAAAAAATAGTAATAAACCACAAATGAAAATATTGAGGTTCCGTATTAATCTCACTCATTTTTAGATTTACTAAAGTAACGTAACAAAACCAATTGATTATCTTATATCGTTATATATTGTACTCACAGAAATCGGTAAATAGTTCTTCAATAATTTTTCGAATACATACAATATATATTCTTCTTTATTAATCGAAAATATATTTGCATGTGTATGTGTTAAATACTCCTAAGTTCCTATCAATATATCCTGGATATCTGTTACTAAATTCAAGAAATCAGGAAGATGTTTCATATTTGGAAGAATTTATGTAAAATGAAAAGGTAAATAGACGTGAAATAAAATACACTTTCATTTCATTTACCTTAAATAAGTACTAAATGATACGTCATTCAAATTAGGAAACCATGACGCCTTAATGGCCGTTATAGGTTATACACTTATTAGGCCTAATATATTGCTGTCTTGTTTCACCAAAACAGGAAATTGTGTTTCCCCATAGTGCAATATGTGTTAGTCAATCTCATTAAGTTTCAGATATATCGTAGGTTCACTTTAAGCTTTGTAAGTTAGAGTGTTATAGTAAGGAATTTATTGTTTTAACTAATTTCAGCTTCCATTTAGTTACAACTTATATTTGTAATGTGCCTAATACCATAAATATAATGTTAAGACTTGATAAATAAGTCAATATTTTATTAGTTTTTGTTTTTATTGTAATAATATTAAAAAGAAATATTATGAGTTTCAACAAGAAATATCTGCTGTTACATTAAAATTAACTAAAGAGGACTTGAATTTGTAATTTAAAAAAAAAAAAAATCATAATTTGTATTTTATATGAATGTTGTACATACAATTTCTCAAACTGTCCTAATTTGAATTTGCAATGATTATTTTTAAGATGTTTAATAAATAATATATCACCACATAAATTTTTTAAAAAAATGTTACCACTATTGTTGAATAATGGGAGTTTTTTTATTAATATCCATTGCACTAAACAGAGAGGCGAATAAATCTATGACATTTAATAAACACAGAGATGGTGTGGTAGTCGACATTGTCTAATTTATGGGTTTAATATACATTGTACTGTGTCCTTGTTCTATGTTTCTATTGAACATGTGCAATGCACTTTCATTTTAGCTAACGGTATATATAAACGAAATAACAATCCTCTAGAACTATATTTGTGTAATTTAGATAGAACATTAATCTTTTCTTACATCCTTCAGAATAATATAAAACTGTTTATTTCATTTATATCTCTCGTATTATATTGGAGTATATCATACAATACTAGAAATTCATCAAACCTAAATGTATGTCACTAAAGTTAACCTTAAAAATTATAATATGGTTATTTAAACACATTTGAAAAATTATGCGTAAATGTTATACGTAATAAATGTTTACACTTGAGAATATCTATTAGAAATATATTATATTCGTAAGATGTAATTTAACTGGTATGTAGACAGTTGCATTAAAAATATGTATAGTTAATATAATAAACAATTTTTTAATATAAAAAAAGATGAAAAAACCTGTTTCCACATTTTGGGATATTTTAAATATAGTTTTTCCTTAAATTGTTATTATTAAATCAAAAATAGTTAATAATTATTATTTAAAAATACTTTTAGTGAAAAGGACAAACAATTTTATATTTCCATAAATGTGCCTTAACGTCTATAAGTCGATAGTAATTAGTAATCTGTTATTAATAACCTGAACTTCATAGGCAAATCATCACTGCAAAGTATCATTTGCATGATAATAATTTAATTATTATAAAATAGCGAATAAAGTGATCATGTTATCTTATAAAGATATATGGTGGTCTAAGCCTGAGCCAGTTATAATTTTAAGTAAATAATCATCTTTGAACATTCTACACACCTTAGAAGATATTTTAGTAGCTCTCTGTAGTGTTAGATACATTTGCAGATATTGATTTGTGTTCCATAATTTTTAAATTGTAATATATTATAGTTATAAAAACTCATTTTCGAGTAATTTAATACTTACTCCGTGTTGCGACTTATTTGATATGTTACAAAATAAGTCACAAGACGGAGTAACAATTAAATAACTTGGAATAAATTATTAATTGGGTTAATAATATTTTAGGCTTTTACATAATATATGAATTGAATTGTGTTTAGAAGCAGCTATTTATACCTTTTAGTGCATAGATTATAGAATAATCTAACTTAATATTTAACTACAGCTGTAGATAGTGATTCGGAAATCTATTGTACTGAAATCATTTAAATTTTATACCTAATCTAAACGCCTTTGAATTGGCTAAATGTATTCCTAGGGATTCACTTTCAAAGACTCCTTTTTAAAAGTTAAAACAAAACAGAATACAAACTACTTAACAATATGTGTATCAACAACTAGTTCGATGTCTTAAGTTGAAATCTACACATGTACATCTAGTAGACCAGATTAAACAAGAAGTGTATATGGTTTATCCTGTGTAGCGTGCCAAATCTGAAACAAATCGATCACTGTTTGTAATGAATTAGAAAGCCTGCTGTGTTAGCAAAATTAGTGCTAGAAGGATGATGTGACAAAGACGACTATGCTAGGATCATGTTGCCAGAGAGATGTATAAGTATAGAAACAACGAATAGTGTGTAAGCATCGAATTCCTGGAGTGAAGTTTGAGTAGAAAGCGTGGGATTATATTTCCATTTCCATTATGAAAGAGGTTTATGTTTAGATTACATTATGAAAAGTATGAATTACTGATTTTGTTCTACTCAGTGGTGCAGTAGAAAAATAACTATAGGGTATCTTAGACAATATATTTACAGAGAACAATAACAAATTAATTGTAACAAGAATTAATGTTTACAACAATATAGCTTATAAAATACAAATTGAATACTTCTATACAAAAAATGTTTAGTTAAGTAATGAATGTTCTAGCTTTAATGGAAATCATGTTTATATTAAATTAAGTTTTTTATTTAGAAAAATCAAGTTTGAAATGTTAGAAAGAAACGCCTAGAAGAGACTTTAATAACAGCCCATTTTCGGAGACGAGTAAAATTGTGTGATTTATTTGCAGACTCAAACATGAAAGTAAATGGTGTGTAGCGGCAAACTTCTGAAAACGTACACCATTATCCTATAATGTATTGCATCAAGCATTCTGAATTGAGAGAAACATCTACTATAAATCTCGTAAATTATATTTTCAGAACAAAAACCGAGGAGTCTAAAAATCATACTCCTTCATTTATCATTATATATCATATATATATATATATATATATATATATATATATATATATATATATATATGTGTGTGTATATATATAAGCACACGTGCTGTTGTTTGTTTCACAACCAACATAGTTATTACACACTAGTTACACAACACAATTGCACACTAAAAGTGCCCTAAAAAACGAGAAACAAAATGTTACCTAATTTAATTATACAGAAGTTGTAGATTTTGAAATTTTCCAAATGACAGCGTCAAAAACAGTATGAAGTATTCGCCTATCTTTTTCGCGGGAGAAATTGTAATATCAAGAAGAACTAAATGTAGTTATCAATAAAAAATGTGTACGCATCACAAAACGAAATACATTCAAATTTTCCACAACAAACAAAACGAGACGAAGTCGTTATAATTTATAAAGGACTTGGTACAATTGAGAAAAAAAATAGGAACAAAACTTCTGAACTTGTAAAGAATCAAGATGAAATAATAGATATTGAAATGTTTTATTTTTGAAAATGGAGCATTTTACTTGGATATTTGACAGTTTTTATTTTTTGTTTTATATTTCCACAGTTATTATTCATTGTAAGTGAATTATACACGTGCAGAAAAACTCTCGTAGTAGAGTTTACAAATTTTGTCATCTTACTTAAATTTGGCATATCTGCTTGGTTTTAAGCATCGTTGGTCTAGTTTAGTAATAAGAGAAATTTCGAGTAACTTAAAATGTCAGTTAATTTTCAAACTATGAAATAAGTTTTTTTAACAACTTCAGAAAAGAAGTTCTTCACTTCTAACAATAGATCATTTAGCTTATAGCGTATAAACTTATAGTTTTTAAATTGTCATTCAGTAATTTTCAACAGGTGTTTGACGATATCAAAAATGAAACAAATGTTTACAATTCAAAATACACATACAAAACATTTACATTTACATTAGGAAGGTAATTTTTAATTAAAATTCCTAAGATCAAGTGTTTTGATAATTTCAAAAAGACGGCAATTTGCAATGAAGGTTTGTCCATGTGTGAACCTATATACGCCTTTATACGATATTTTGTGCTGTTTAATTGCAAGGTCTGAAAACGAGATAATACGATAACTAACAAATAATAAAATATTGATAAGGAAGTTTCACAAAACCCGGATTAAGACCGACAACTATTTTCTAAGGAGATTTCCTTAGAATCAAAGGGCGATCCTTTGTTTGCTCCAATTACAGCATTAATCTGAGCTAACGTCCTAATGAGCATGTAGTACTTGATTAACCAAGTGAGTGAATGAATGTAATTGTTTTTCTATCCTATTTTTAAAATAATTCTTAGTAGATGCGACAGTTACAAATATAATTATATTATATATTTCATAAGATACATTAGCCGGTACCAGCAAAATAGTTTATTTTTTAACATTTGCCGATTTAAAATAATTTATTTCAATTAAAAAATAATAATTAAAAAAATCCATGTCATATTTTTGTTTTGAATTTCAATGCGTCAGATTATATACATTAGAAAAGTTATTTGAATAACTACAAAACTCATCAAGCCACGTGTTGTGAAGTGGTGCGGAACAATGGGTGAAACTGGAAACTAATAAATGTGAACCAGTGAGAACTAAAAGCAAACAAAAGGTACAAATTAATGACTGACAATGTCGAGTTACCTCAGCCATTATAATTTAATTCAGTTGTTAATATTGTTTATTCCGACATCTTGCTGTATACCACAAAAGTGTACGTTTCAATAATATTGAACAAGTAACTAAACAAAACGTGCAACCAATTGCAAAAATTCAAGTAATCCAAGATTGTATTCAGTTTTCAGAACAGTTAAGAAAAAATATTTTAATTTGTTTTTAAAACCTGATTTTAAACACGGTTTAAAGTTCAGACATTAATATAGCCAAAGTGAACGTGGTTAGCTACGGCGCTGCCTAGTTTTTGTTGCTCGATAAATATATAAAACTCTCAGACGTTTTATGAAACACACATAATAATAATTATAATGTCTACTTGAACATATTCTATAGTCAAGTCGAGAGAAAAATTCTTTATGCTGGGTTTACCACAAATTACTATTTTCATGTAAACAAGCACAGGAATACAAAACAACATTTTCCATGTAAAATCTATAAATATGCTAGTCATGTACTCGACTGAAACAAAAAACGCGGGGCTCATGAAATAGATAATAGAAGATTATCTCCATCTATTGAATTAGGAGCTACTTGACCTCTATTAGGAATATTGAGAGTTTTCTCAACGACGGCTGCTCAATACACTTCTTACTATTATTTATTTATCCCCCCCCCACGTTTTTCGTTTTAAATCATACAAGTATTTTCATAGTTTTAAAAAATCCACAATCACAAACCTTCAGGACAAATAGTATGAAGTTAGAAATCTGTAGGTTGTTTTAAATGTGTATGTGCTACGAAAAAAATATTTTATACTTTTAATAAGTTGTAAAAACTGGTTAAAAAATATTGATTTTTTTTCTTCTCTTTCGTCTTGTGTGTGTGAAATTTTGCAAAAGATTTTAAACATCATTATAAAATTAACAAACCTCCAGAAACCATAATGTTGATCCCAACGAATTGTACAACTTCCTTCTTTTTTCAGTTGTTCCTAGAATTGTACATCCAAAACATTTCATACGGAACCATGGCAATGTCAATAATGAATAGGAATTCGAAGTCCTTCCACTTATTTTGCAAGACCTTCAAATAGTTACCAGTGACAGGTCCCAAATTTCATATCATTTCTTTTTCCATCCTTCTTAACTGGTAATTTAAATAATGCATCTTGCATTGTTCCAGCAACAAGCTATGCTGATACACCGGCCAATGTGGTCATTTTAATTGCTTTCAGAAATTAACACACAGAACAACTGCTAATTTTATAAGAATAATAAATACATTTACGTGTGTTTTCAATTTATTAAAACGATTTATCGAAGTCACTAATTTTTACAAAATAATATATATATATATATATATATATATATATATATATATATATATATATATATACTCTTAATTATATATACTCTTCGATATATATATATATACTCTTAATTATATATACTCTTCGATATATATATATATATATATACTCTTAATTATATTATCTCCATTAATTATGTTTTGCACTCAATTTTAATCCAGTTTCTTCACAAACCCTAATTCTTGAGTCTGAAATACAACAATAGTCTGCAGTGTCTTGTTAAACCTTAAACTTTTCCCCAAACACGCAATACAATTCATTCAACACATTACCTCAGAGTCTCGACCCTTAAATCGCTTCCCCAATACACGGCCGCTGAAGGAATGAAAACGTGATGTGCTTACAAACTGTATCATTGTTGTTTTGTTACTTGAAAACATTTACTCTTATTTCGAATATTTCATTATCACGTGAAAACGGGGTTTGCTAAATTAATATTATAAATCTAAATATTAAAATTAAATCACATATATTTACTCAACAATACATATTGTTTGTGTGCAACAACAGAAAGCCATTTTTAACGAATAAAACTATTTTGTTCAAACCTATTTTGAAATATGAATATGTAATTCAAATAATGAACTACATGTTAGATATTATACCGCTATAAATATAAATTGAGTTAAACAAACTTTAAAATTTTAAGTCCAGTCATGATAATTATATTTAAAGTCTTTTGAAACATTTACTTCTCTACATTTTTTATGTTGTAAAAAATAGATCCGCTTTGACGTATACTGTTTGTATGTGTATTTTGGAGTGTACGTATATGAAGTATATAAGTGCATTTTTGATTTTGAGTGCTCTTTTATTAGAGTTTATGTTTACTCCGCGACATCAAGCGAAGTATCTTTAGTGATTATGACATTATGGGCTCAAAACGAGGTTCTAAGACCGTTTGAAGGAAGTCATATGACAACTCTCCAGGTAGTATAATGTTTTTTACTAATCTAATACTTTGTCATTTAATAAACGAGATTTGGATTTCACACAACACAAAGTACAAATAATAATAATAACAAATAACAAATTATTTAATTATTTGTGCATTTTATGAAGCTTGAATTTTTTTAAAAACTCTTTAAATTATTAAGTGCAATATCTCTCACGTTGTGTGAACTAGATTATACATATTACGGTGTAACGAAATTCTCTTACAACAGATGTGAATTTGTTATAAGGCTCTGCCGTTATATGGAATTTGTTATAGGCCTAATTATGAATAAGTAGTTTTGTTGAATCATGTTTTGCGTCTAAGGTGATACATCCGAACCTCTCGATGCTATAAACATATTAAAGTGTAGTTACATCTTCCACTATTTTAAAGTGTGAAATATCTAATGTATTGCTTTCCTTATATTTTGGTTTTTGTTTTGAAAGATAATCTGAGTTAGTTTCTCAAGTTTATTATATAACCCCATAGGTTTTCTAATTATTAGTTTGGATTATTATGATACGAAAGACAATATACTCTTTTATTTAGACCTTATTAAAAAAATGTTTTTAAAAATGTGCATAACCTGTTTACCAAACAAATTTAACGGGCAAAAAGAAACTGTAGAAACAGCGTTCGTTTTAACTCTCCCAAAAGTGAATAGAAAAGTCGGACTTAATCATAAATGTAGCTTTTATGTATTATTAAATAACATTTTACGAAACATTATTAAATACAGACTAAAACAGATCTCTGTTTCAAATAAGTTGAAGGAGTATAGTTACAATATTTATATTTTACAATTTATTAATTAATAAATCGCCGTATAAAATGAGCATATTGAAAGATTAAAAAAAGTGTTTAAATATATAGGAACCGTGTTTTACAAAACACATCTTATGCTACGATAAATACAGCTACGTGTAAAATATATAACAGCTTGAAAAATAACTGGAGTACATTTGAATTTATTAATTCCTAAAAGTGGTAATTTACAACGGTGGTTTCTTCATGTTTGACCCTATAAATTGAGCTCATAATATAACATTTTATGCTGTTTAATTGCAAGATCAAGGTTTTTAAACAAATGAATACATTAGTTAACAAACAATAAAATAACGCGTGTTGAGTGTTGTTTTAATATCTACATTTATATCGTGTGGATTTATGAGTGAAAGTTTATGATTCTAACATATTGCAAATACATCTATCCTCCGCCAAGATTCTTCCACCGAGCACAATTTCTAAAACGTGTTTGTATATTACATTTTCATTTATTCCGTAATTATTAGCGTTCAGAACGTCTTGTTAGAAGAAAAAAAAAACATTCTAGTAATCATTAAATGAAACGATCAAACACGCATTAAAGTAGAAAGTCTATTACGCTTTACCTGTTTATCGCACCATTGACAATAGTCCAAGATTGGTTTTCGTACTGTGTGCTACTATTATAGCCAGAGATGATTAGCATTGCAATTTGAATCTAATTTCTCCTTCATGAATACACCATTACTCGATACTAAAATATCAACCGATTAGATGAATACTAGTAGTTTAATAACATGTTGAGTAGTTGTATTATATAAGAACATTAAAAGAAATTGTTCAGTTGGCGCTTTTTGTAAAATTTGGTTTATAGCTCGTTATGAGGAGTCATTGAAAAGTAAGTAATTGTTATAAAAATTATAAGTGTTAGACGATTTTTATATTTAAATAAAGTTTTTATTACAATAATTGCTTTTCTTTCACCCTCAAATAATAAAGTTTCACATTAACTCCATTATAGTATTTGAGAGCTAGAAGTATTTAATTTGTGCCTTTTATTCCTTATTTAATAAATCAATGATCACAGACAAGTTTTATTTATTTTTACAAATAAAAGCTTTAATTGTAGCAAAATTGTTGGTCCGATATTTTCACAGCGCCCTAAAAATAACTAATATCACTTACTTATTATTAATTAATGAAAAAGGTGTTTTTAATTTATAAATGTATTACGCTATAATCTTGATATTGCATTAAAAGTAGAACTAACCCCTCTAGTAGCTAAAATATGAGGTGATATTTAGTGATGGTTAAATTATGTACATACACGACGATTAGTATGATTGCAAATAAAAAAAATACTTGCAAAAGTCTAAATTAAGGTAGTTTATAAAACGTATAATACGTTTAGTATTTGTAAAAAAAAACAACATAAATGTTTGTAAACCACAAAATATAAAACTTAAAAATGTTTGTGATACAATATTTGGAATTAAACGGAATGGTTTTTTATCAGTGTTTAAATTGTTACAAAATATATGCTAATTAATGACAGGGTTTCACAATAAGTATGTAGTAACACAGAGAAGAAAACATACAATGGTTATCCATGATTATAAATGAGTTTTTAAATATGTCTTATATTTGCTTTACGAATTTAAGGTAGACAAAATTATCTCAAGGTGTGTTTTCAAACAGAAACGCTTTAAGAGTGTTATGGCGTAGCTTGTTAAACCAGAAACATATATTCACATAATTATATGGATTTTACTAATATGTAAAAAGGATGTATTTGAAACCGTTATAATCTATACTTACTTTTAATATAATTCCAAAAACCTCTTAGATTACTGATCATTGGAACTGTAATGATATTAAAAGCTTACTTTTCTTTTATTGTCTATAAATATAAATTTAAAAGAAAAATATTATTTTTGTAAACTTTTGGCAGAATCAGATTAAATAGTTTTATTTAGCGATTTAAAATATACATGTTGTTAGTATTAGATACACTACAAAATGTTATTAAACAATATAACGTTCGTTACTACTAATCAAAGTAAATAAGTTGTTTTAGTGAAACAATAAATGGAAAGGTTTCCACTTCAGTATCTGTGAGAAAATAGAGACACATTAGATTTCTTATATTGAACCTTCTTCAAAAAGTGCCAATATGTTTGAAAAGAAAGCAGTTTTTACTTTACCTTGAGTATACTAGGAAACACATTATTGAAAAAGTTAGAAAAACCTAACCTTACTAAACTATATTTATCGTTTAAGTTTGTCAGTATTATTGCATTTATAAATTATTTTCCTTTTTCGATAGGTTGTAATGAAATCAGAAAATTGGTAATACACCATTTATATAAATAGATGGCTACAGGCGTTATGGGAAGTTTAGAGTTTAATTAAAACATTCGTTACACATCATAACAGTCTACCCAACTGCTTAACTTACTATTTAACGATCTCTTTGGACGCTGTTGCACCTCTTTTTTATAGTTTTCGATTTAATTGGTAAACGTTGAAAGTAAATTTAACAGAGTGTCAATAGACCAGAAAAATTTTAAATTTGCTCCTATAAAAGTATGTAACGTGTCATTATAACTATAATGTTATGTTACCTGTTTTGTCTGATCATAAACCTCACAAGCTTACCTTCAATAAATGCAATTATACGTTAAACTATGTTGTGTCAGAATGTGCCGTCAGCTGTCCCAAACATGTCGTACGAATCGAATTTCTTTGAATTATTTGTGTGATATACCTGTGTGTAGAAATAAATAGCTTTTAATTTAGTAACAGGTTGAGTTAACGGAAGCATCTAAATTTCTTGTTTTGACTAACGTCAAAAAAAAAAGGATTTAAATACATACGTTATTATACAAATATTATAATGTGAAAATATTGAAATATATTAAATACACCAAAGTTCAAAATATTATTAACTTGTCTAGTAATACTAATTAAAAAAAAAAAATAGAACAACTACGTAAAATGTTTTCTTTAGAATCAAAAAATTTGAAACTGGGAACCTTTGTTTGTTTCTATTTATGTTTAAAAATAAGTTCCCATCTCCTTGATGACATAATAACTGAATAACCAAATAAGTTATTAAAGTTAATTGGTATTTCATTCATTTATTTTTTTTAATATATCTTAGTAGACGTGGCAGTTATAAATATAATTATAATAAATATCTGTAAAACTCTTGGTACAATTAGGATACTCTATAACAATTTGTGTATCTAAATAATTTTTAAAAAACTTTTTTTTTAAATAATGTAAACTTATAAATATCCAAAAAAAGTAAATAATAAGTTCTTGTCTTAGTTTCTGTGTAGAATTCAATGCGTCAGAAATCATGCAACTGAAAAAGTGATGGAAAAGGAAGAACTTCAAAACTCATCAATGTCAAGTGTTCTGGAGTAGTATGGAACAACGGGCTAAACTGGATCCATGAAGCCAATTAGTGTGAACAATAGAGGATAGCACAAAGCGAACAAAAGGTACAAATTAATGACTGACAATGTCGAGTTGCCTCACCCATTCTAGTTACACCTAACTATTATTATTGTTTATAGACATATTGCTGTAAACAAAAACATAAAAAACTACGTTTCAGTAGTATTCATTGAAAGACTAAACAACACCATTTCAACAATTTTTTAAATAATATAGATGGGCAATTTAAATTTTGTATTTTTTGAAGAAATTACAGTATAAATTGTAAAATTTAAACAAACAATCTACAATGAAACTACAGATATACCCGTCCAAACGTGGATATAATCATTATTTAAATAATCAACATTGTGTATTTCTTACGGTGGAATTTCAATATTTTGATTAATCAAAAATTAGAATATATATAACTTACATATTGCTATATTTGAAGAAATGGCAATGTATATTTTATAATATATGTATATATATATATATATATATATATATATATATATATATATATATATATAATTGTAACTTATAAGTATAATATATATTTTATAAGTATAACTCGGCCTATTTCAAAGGACATTAATATAAATTTTATTATTAATTATACTTAAAAAATATTTATATAAAAATTATGATTTGGGGTAGTAAAAAGTTTTTTTTATATAAATTTATATTATATATACATATATTATATATTATATTATATGTATTATATTTTTTTAAACATATATATTTATTTATTTATTAAACTGGGCATCCACGTACATGATGCTGAAACAAGTTAAAGAAATATCGTCACCTAATAAAATGGATTAAGTGGTAGTTGCATAGAATAACTAAACTGAAAACTAAAAAAAAATAGTATATAAAGAGATTGATGTTTTTCTGTAATGCAGTTACGTATTTCAATAATTGAGTAACAATTGTCCTTTCAAGGCTTATAGTTTCAAATTTAGTTGTAACGTTTAATATTAGACGAAATTTTAATATAAATGAATGAAACATTTTTGTACCAGCTCAATTGCTGTATAAATATATTTATTTATATAATTATACTTATTTATAACATTTTGTAAAACAATACTTCAGCTCCGGTTATATGACTAATCTCTTATAAGGACGTCCATAAGTCAGTTGCCAAAGTCGATGTACCGTTCTTAGGAACATTTGCATTTATCACCTTGAATTAATGAATCTAAAATAAAACACTGTGTAGGCAAATATTTAAACAATATAGCCAAACTCCTTAACGGAGTTATCTTTTAAATATCCATAGTAACTTGAAATTGGTATAATGACTTTAAGATCAAAATAATTTGTATAGTTTAGGATACATTTATTTAGACACTTAAAATATAATGACCACAACAGATGAGAACGTTAGGTTCTTGACACTTATTTATTTATTTCCTCAAAGCTAAAACCAGGAAATCCTTCTATTCCTTTTATGTAAAAATATAAATTGAAAAACTTTAAGAAGTCGAAACTACAACAGAGTATTGGAATTGACTTTTAGCTTTATTATTTGTTTTTATCTATTAAATTTCGAAAAAAAAACTTTGATCATATAAAAAAACACGTCGCAAAAAGTTCATACCACGCAGTTTTATACACAACTTTTCTCATACCGCTCCTTATGTAACATTTCCCCAAAACATTTATTAAAGATTTACCTCTTTGTTTCTCCTTTATCGTCCACAAAATAAAACCCTCACACTTCAAAACTACTCTGATATATTTCGATTTGTTATAATACTTGAAACTTGTCTAATTAAATTACTCGTATGAACTAAACATCGATTCACTTCGCGTTCGGCGAATTTATCAGACCATATGGGAGGACGATATCATTCCTTTAAATACCTGGAGCGTTCGCTTAATAATCGACCACACTAAGCGATAGCTGGAACTGCACTGAGTAGGCTACTCTTGCCTCCAGTTAGTCGGCTATGCACAAATACAAGACGCGGTAGTTCAAATACTGTAGGTAAAAGGTTCCGTCATAGTAGTGAATCACCACATTCGTCTCATAATTAGAGAGTCGAACACATGTTTGATTGGAAAAAGTTTGTTGTTCAATAAATGATTTATCTCATTCTCATAAGCTATATAAATTTCGAACTCGTCTAAGTATTTCAATCCTCTTCCTCCTTACACACAAGGTACATTATTATATTCATATTATTATTAAAATTTGAATACTTGTGACCTGTATTATGCAGGTGTTCTGTGAATAGAGTATATCCCTCAAATAGTTCATAATTCAAATTATTGGGGAACATCATTTTTATATGTCTTGTACTGTATGTAAAATTATTAATTAAATGTTTAATAAAAGAGGGGTATTTGTAATAAATAATAATCGAAACATTTAATTTTCTAAAAAAAATTTAAAAAAAGAAAAAAGTGTTTCATAAAAACGATCTAAATTTAAAAAATGCATTTTTCTATTTTCAAACTAGGTACTGTAACTATAAGTTACCTTATTGTATAGGTTAACTATTTGTTAACTTATTTCAGAAACTAGTACAATATATTGAACTCAATAGAAAGATACCTAAGTGTTTGCACACCTTACAGCAGAAAAAGGATCAATACAATATGTTATAATCAACGTTGAAGTTGTAGTGACACAGATTTCCTCTTTTCAAACAAACTAGAACACTCTGATAAGAAGAGACATGTTTTATAAATAAACTGTAATATCATCAGCAAGTGATATTCTTGAGTCTTTATATCGAGTTTGTGTCACATCTAAATCATTCACAGCATGATTAATACACATTTCATTAACTTTATCAATACCGATTGTAAACAGATCTCGTTAGTGTATTACTTTTATACTTACAAGCCTTAATTGGTGTCACAATAATTATACAATTTAAAATACTAATTTTCTGTACAATATGACTTTTCACCCACTTGTTGTCTATAACTTCAGTTCTTTTTTGCGTTTTTGATGTTGTCTTGGTGAAAATTTGAGTTTATAATTGGTTATTGATTACAACTTAAATAAGTAACTTTTTGAGTGTTTTCGCAATATTCATTAACAATATTTTTGTCACCAATTTAAATTAATATATTTATTTTACCAAATTACTAAAAACATTTATACATTAACGTACAAATACTTCTCAGCTATAATTGAAATTTTGCGAGATAGGCTATAATTACATATTTTTCCCTCAACCATATTTTAAATAAAAATCACACCAATGTAATAACGTGTAGTAACATCTGTCGGAAAAAAAATAAGCCAGCATTGTGTTAAAATTTAAATTTGAAAATATGAATACAATATGTGTATGGTTTATGTTGTCTGATTCAAAGGTTAACTTTATATTGTGTGAGTGCGTGTGTGTGTGTGTGTGCGTGCACGCGCTCATCCGTGTGTATGTCTGTAAATAGTTTTACAATATTGGTTTCTGAGGTGATAAACAGGCTTTAAGTAAACAATGTATAGTATTAATACAATATAAACATAGAGCATCAAAGTTGTTATTAGCTGAAATGGACTATTGTTGAAGGTCAGGTATTAAGTCAAGTGTATTAAGATATATCAATAATTTAAAGAGGATCTAATATGATTCTGTCACAACAAAACATGAAAGATTGGTCAGTTCCAAAATCAGTAACATATTGGTGACGGATTGAAGTAGACGTAATAAAAAAACAGAAAGCTGTAGACTGATTGTGCATGGGATGTTGTAAAAAATATATTGACTTAATCTAGACGATTCAGTAGACACAAATAAACGGCGAACTTAAATTAGCATGCATTGTAGAAATATTTTATATATGTACACTTTAGTCTGCCCACAGTTTGAACTAATGTTACTAAATACTGTAGATTGGCCGATTAATAATTGACTTTATTTGTTAGAACGGAATACATAATACCTATATTATTATTACATACGTGTAACACAATAACAGGTCAAATTATTGATAACCAAAATCTCAGCAAATACACGTAATATAACTAAAACGTAACTAAAAAAAAGCGTATTAAATTTTTGATATCTAATATATAGTGTATGGATTTAAAATATTAGACAAAAGTAGTATCTCTATGTTATTTAAATCTACTTTGAATTAAATTTTAAATAATTGTTACTTCATTTTTAAAATTTAGTATAAATGCCTATTTATATATGTTGATTTTTAAATACTTTATAATTTGAACTTCGCAAACTCCATAATAATTATGTACATTGACATTATCTTGTGTGAATTATAATTTCTATTATTCCAGTGACATGAAATAACTTATTCACATTAACATATAAAGAGGTATTCTGTTTTTAGCTAGAGCATGTTACAATTATTATAAATAAATAACTTTGTTGAAACACGCTCTGAGTATAATGAGATACTTCAACACAACTCGTTATTGCAGTATGCAAATATATATAACGTTATGCCGCTACTATGCAAGTAATCTTTAGCAATAGGAAACAAATATATTAGATGTTTATTTTATGTATACAGTAAAATTGTTTCGATGGTATTAAAATAGTGTTCCTTAAAACTGATTTATTTAATCGTTTTGTCAACAATTAAACTAAATAGATTATAATTCTACGTCTAACTATAGTTCTAACTATACACATTCAAAATAACGATGTTACTGACAAAATTGAAATTTTGTACCTTATACTGCACTATTTTAATTATTATTTTATATGGATCAATAGGGGTGGAGTGTTTGCATGAACTATGTTCAGTGCAACGTAAACATTTTAGACTTTTATATTTACAAAAACGTTAGTTACAAACTATAATTGTTCATATGGTTTTAAAATAGTATCTATCTAAACCTAATCTCTATTTTGTACACAATACTTCAAACTAAAATTCTTTAAATTATGTACAATTTTACAGATTTTAATTTATAGCCTAATGCTATCTATACTTTCTTTTATATTACACAATTGAAAATTTTCACTTCAGTCTGTACTGTAACATAATTTCTGTTTATTATTGTAACTGATAACCAATGGTAAATTTGTTGCGTATAATATCCATAAATTCTTTAGAAAAATCGTATTCGTAGCTTTGTCATTATTTTATTTGGAGCAATTAGGGATAAGCTTATTAGAAAAAAAATTAAATAAGTTCATAATAAAGAAATATTTATGAAAACATAAAATTGAACTCCTTTACATTTGATTTCTTCATACATAATTAAACACATAACTCTTGTTATAAATCTAGTAATGAAACTGATATCATTTAATGAAAAGGTCTAGATTACAATACTTTATACCAGTGGAGTAAACGTGAAAACACAGGAAACAGTCATGAAGAAGAACTGAAACGAGTAAAACGCGTAAATATAAGATAAATTACTACGAGAAGGAGTTGTTGGTAAGTGAGAGATGTCCTACTTTAATTATCTAACAAAATAAAATAAGAGAGAATTATTTTACGTAACTACCACTATTTAATTTTCAAAGGTTTGATTTTACTGTTTCCAAATATATAGTTAAAGATAATATCATATTGATAGTCTAGAGTAACCGGATATGCTTGAATAACTAATTGTTATCTTTGACTTACCGCCAGCAATCTTGGATTAGTTCTTTTTTTCAGTTTATATTGTCACATATCTCATTACACTACACGTGTTTCGGACATTGTCGTCCATCAATGATTAAATGGTTAGAATGATAAAAAAAGGTTTGAGGCAACCCCCACCTTCGAGCTGATAAACAGATTGACTATCATACGCACATAACCAATGCATAGTATACTATGTAGTGCCGGCGGGGTGACATTAACGAAAAAGAAAATATTGTGTTTCTTGTGCGTGAATGTTAAGTGTATACTTGTATTTTGTGTTGAATGTTTTAACTAAGTGTTATCACCTGACGATGGACGACAATGTCCGAAACACGTGTAGTTTAATGAGATATATGACAATATAAACTAAAAAAAAAATTAATCAAGGATTGCTGGCGATAAGTCAAAGATAACAAATAGTAAAGATAATAGTTTACATATTTTTATAAAGTTCCTCAAGATCCTCTTGACTTCATGGTCAGACAATTTTTAAACATGTTATTAATATATATTGTTTTTTGGAAGATACTAAAATTATTCTATGTTTTAGTTTATTATTATTATGAAAATATCTTCTTGCTCAGAAATAACAGCCTGTGACTGAATGTAGATTAATTTGCTTTCAGGTCGTTCATATTATCATTAGTGCTACGTGTTCACCCATACCATTTACGTCGGGTGATCAAACAAGAAGACCTGAAACCAGACTAATCACACCACGGTTAGAGAGAAAGTACTTCAAACAAATAGAAGATTTAGTTTTGAGTTGAGTTATTTGGTCTATCTAAATAAGACAAGTAGAATATTCCATTGTTTGTATTTGTGTTTTTATAATCCAAATAATCAAGATTTTTGTTTTGATCAACTTTGTTAAAAGATAAACGTAACAAACATTAATTTATTACCAAATATTTTATTAAATTTTGAGTTTATGATTTATTTTCTGTGATGAAATACTCTATGAGTGTTTTATTTTTGAAATTAAATTTTTTTCGGAATTTATATGTGATGGGTAGATGTGCAAAACTATCTTACAATCTTATTTATATACCTATAGGCTAAGTGTATTTTTTATCAGTTTGTGATTATAATTTAATTTAGTTCCCAATATCCAAACTTAGGTCCCTGAAAAGTATACAATCTTAGTGTGATAAATGTTATATAAAGAAATAATGGCATACATTTGATAATGTAATAATGACATAACTAGAAAAAAAATTGGTCAGCACATTTTAAAATTTACGTCAAATTTTAAATTGTATAAACGTTTATAATAATAGCTTTTCTCTAGCACACCAATAATACACGGAGTACTTTATTTATAAGAATATAGGATTAGTAATGGAATATAAATTGAATAATAAAAATTACTTTGTTTTTCCAATATGTGATTCTCGTTGAATATGACTGTTATATTTTTATAATGAATACAGTTTTTATGGTAATATTTATGGAAAACTATACTTTTAAGGCATTTAAGCGCAGAAATGAACTGCATAGAAAGATTAATATATTACAAAAAATAAACTATAATTTAGTACAGAGAGTTCTTTAAATTGTAACGGAACATACAATGATTGATATAAAAATCTATTACAATTAATCTATATTTAAGAGCACATAGGGTGTTGAAAAATTGTATTTCTATACCTCTGGAGTTGCTTTCCCATATTAAAACTAACATATTGTTGCTAAACATACCATAATATTCTATTTTCGCAAACAACCGCTGTTATGTTTTATTACAACATATTTTTCTAACTCCGGAACGTTTTGACGGATTTTCTTTTACGAATAAAATAAAGAACAATTTTCAAAAAACCTAATTAAATAACATGCTTCAAAATATTGGCTGCTTATTTTTTTTCAAATCTAAATAACTTTAAAATGGGATATTTCTATGAAATATACCAATAAATATTTGTGTAACTTTTTCAATTTTCTATGGAATATTTTTATTGTCAAAACAAATGGATGAAGGACACGAAATGCAAATGCATGATGAATAAAGGGTGCCTCGGGTTTCCTACGATGGTAATCACTATAGTGAGCCCCTGCAGGCACAAATTAACCATATTTAAATACCTCTGCGAGATCAAATGCATTATTTAATGTACAAATATATAGAAAGGAAAGCCAAAATATACCTATGGATCAGATCGGTACACATTTCATTGTCTTGGGTGTAAGGGTTTCTCTGGAGCTAATATATTGTTTTAATAGTCATAGAATACAATTATGCTACCACTACCGTAAAACATGTTATTCAGTTACTTATCTCGTATCAACGAAATTCACTTCTTTAACAAATACCAATTTAAATAGTGAATTTTCAATGAATTGACATAGTAAATTTCGGTTCCCCAGAGTACAAACATCTGACACATTGAAAGGAAAAACACAAAACTCATCAATTTCATGTGTTTTGTAGTGGTAACGAACCATGGGGTAACGGGATCCATGAAGCCAATTAGGGAGAACAATGGAGACAAACCTGGAGCGAACAAAAGGTACAAATTATATACAGACAATGTCTAGTTCACTCATCCATTCTAATTACGTTTGGTTTTCAATACCATTTATTGGGATATTTGACGTAATTTGTTTTCTTAAAAATGCGAGTTAAATCGTTGATTATAAATGTGTATACACAAATAATAATAAACAAACGTTATTATTAATAATGGCTAGTTCATCATCATCTTCATCCTAAACGTTGTAAAATTGAATATACCTCCAGATACATTCAGAGTGGCTAGTAGCTAGTGTTCTTGTTGAAGAAAAACATATTTTGAATTAAATCTTCTTCATTTCGCAAACCTAATTGTAATATTTCTTTTCCGTCGCCATAAAAGTAGAGATCTTCAACTTACTATTAAGTAACTCTAGTTGATAAGGTTAGATAACAGCTACACTAGCTCAAATTTCCTGACCACAATTTTCTCTACTGAAATTATTGTCAAGCATAACTGGACCTAATATACTGTTGCTCTCGATGACTACTATTTTATAAACATTTTTTTTTACAATGTCCAATATAAATTAATTTCTACGTGTTTTTATAACTTCCAAAAGTATATATATATATATAATGTATTGAAGATAATAGTGCATGCTAGCTATTTGTATCCTGTTATTATATGTGGATATTAAACATTGTTATTGGATGTAAATTCATTGTATCTGTCCGCAAATCTGTATAGCTTCGATACATTTAATCTAATCAAGGATTTTAAAAACGAATCCAGTAAGTAGATTATAAATATAATAAAATTGTAAACGTGAGCTATCAGTAATATATAAGCTTGTCCATAACTTAGAAGAGTTAAAATAAAATAAAAATGAAATAAATAATAATTTCCATCACAATAAACTTTCCACAAACTACACGACCTTTCAAATACAAAAAAGCATATTTAGTTGTTTATAGAATAAAAGCTTCATTTTACTGAATCATAAAGCTTGCCCAATAACCCACGGTTCTGTTTTTATATATTATAATACGTCTCCTCATCTCATCTTACCACGCTTTTTACGTTGTTAAGTTTTGAGTTGTAAATTATATCTCAATTATATTATAACCAAAAAATTACTACAAGTATCTGATTTGGAGAACCACTTATAACTTAGCGAACCAACTTAGCAAAGTAGTTAGGATTAAAATGTTTATTGTGGAGATTTTTGTGATGCTCTCATAATCTGATATGTATATCATGTTATTGACTCTAAAGATCCTTAGAGATTAGAAGAGTGTTGAAAATAATTCTTTGATAGATGAGGCTGCGTAACGTGATGCATGTTGGATTAGAAATATGTGTGATATCTCAGTTATACGATATGCCTGTTTAATGTTCGATTTATATAGCGGTGTTTAAATGGTATCGTACTTATACTCTTTAGAAATAATATTGTTTTCTTTAAATTAAAATTTTACGACTACAAAGAAAAATATTTGTTTTAAATCCGCCTGAGCGTGCAATGTAATTAAAATAATAATCATTGAATAATGTCTTTTTCTCAAGTATTACTCATTTAATTTAAGTGCATAGATGTTTATAACTGATAATGCATGCACAGTTGATAATATATTAGTTTATGTACATACCGGTAGCATTAGTACAAGAGCATAAAAGGGAAGGGTCTCCAGATAGGAATAGTGAAATAATGGTATATAATATAGTCTTTGATCACAGGAACTTTTAGACAAAAACTTGGAGTTGTTTTAACCTCTAATAGGAGAGGAGGGAAGACTGCGAAATTATAAAAAGCCGAGTGAATCAAAAACATATTCGACTATTGCAACATTTCTTTATTTGTGGAACACCATCAAGTTCCTGATAACGTAACTGACTTGGTGGATATTTGGTGTTAAAGGCTGTGGTCAACTGAAGAGGAAAATATAGTATGTTGCCAAAATGTACACCTGATTCAAAGCATCGGGTTGAGTCGTTAGTGAAAAGAAAAATGATTTATGTTAAATTCTTGAGAGGAAAAAAGAAAATTATGTACGTAAGATATCTCTATATTTTACTAGCCATCAGTAAATAGTTTACTTTAAAACGTTCCATTATTGTTCATTAAGTAAAAACCATGTTAAGGTGGAGTGAATTATTTACAGGTTAGTGTAGGTATTAAAAATCGCTTAAAAACTTTGCTTTACTTCTAAATTACGATTTATTATTATAAAATGATTTAAAATTTAATTATATCTTTAAATTATACATAATTAATTACCTGAAGAAATTAAAAGTTACAAAAGTATTAAGTTTGTAATATATGTATCTTATTTATCGATTTACCAGGAACAATATTGGCCGTTAAACAAGTAATCTAATACACTAAACCATTGAATAGAATCTACCATTTACTACTTAACAAGAATAAAAATTCCAACGTTAACTGCAACTAATATTAACTCAATGTTAATGTTCTGATGGGGGGGGGGTCAATTAGTTGATTGCCCAAAGAGGTTAGAGTATAAACACAATTTGTTAATAAAATTTAAAACAATAAAACTGTTCATCCCAGCGTGTTAATTATGCACTTTTGTAATTATTGATGTCCAAATATATATTTTGGCGTTAATAATTGAATTTTTAAAACAAATTGTTATCAATTAATTATTTTACATGGATATTAAATATTGAAAAACGTTATTATATTAATGAAAATAGTCAATTTTCACAACAAGTATAAACCAATGAACAATGTATCATCCTCAGTTGCGATCGGCACACAATCTCTAGGTAATATACATAATGGGGTTAGGTTAGACATTGCAGGGAAACCTAAGGGCTGGTATGTTTTATTTGAGTTTCAGTGCAAATTGTAAATGAGGATGCCCACTTATTCGTTAAAACGTCGTCTCTTTCATAGTGTGCTTCATTGTTGTGAAAATTAGAGTTTAGTATTTTTTACAAGAATAAATAGTATTATCCTCGCGACATTGGTGAAGTTGGTTGATAGTTGAAACACTTGAATTTTGTATTGTTGTAAAAAATTCAATAAGCTTTCTAATTCTCTACAGTGGTATGAACGTGTTTGTTTTATTTTGAGGCTTTTTCTCAAGTATTACACCTTAAATAAAGTGCATATGTGTTTAAGAATGATAATAAATATTACTATATGTTTTACAAGCATTGCTAAAAGAATATCATTAAAAAAATAAAGTGTTTGAATCATATCCAAACAAGTTATTTGTGTGCAAACCATACATAATTTCTATGGTTGAATGTTCTACAATTATTTACTTGTCAAAATGTGATCGAAAATTATGTTTAAAGGGAAACAGTCAAAGTGGATGATTGTACCAAAGTAATTATCGTGCACAAACATAATCATCTACCTCACTGTTAGTGTTTGAATATATTGAGGCTGGATAAATGTTTGAATCAATGCTAAATTAATTGAAAGCGCTTTTAATATTAAACCCATATTCCAGCGTTATGTATTAACGTAATATTTGTAATAATGTAGCAAAGTAATTTAATTCTATAGTAAGTTTGTGAATCTAATCTACGTGTAGCTAATAAATAAGAAATAAAGTTACTAACGTTTTCAGTTATAATTATATTAGTTAGCCTATTTTTATTAAAGGAGATATGTTTTTAAACCATTTGTATACAAATAGGATAACAAGATAATTTACACTGTGGGTTTGTACTTCACAGAGGCTGGTATATATATATACTACTCAAATCACAAAAACAATAATTCTTTTACCGTTTAGCTTTTGTATTGGTAAACACCAATTATTGTCAAGTGAATTTGTAAAATTAAAACGGATTATATTTTCATGAATTTTATTGCAGGGAACAAGAATCTTGATTTCAGTTTTATATAATACATCTTTAGTCATTTTAACACAACTTCCTTTATCATAGATGCGAATATTCATTTTGAGGCGGCTATTATGTCTTCGATCCGACCCAAACAATATCTCTAACTAAGTCCTTATGATTTGTAAACAAAAATAAATTCTTTGACAAAGAGATAACAAATTTGAATTTAGGGAAAACATTCATTAATTCTTAACAATTTGGTAATATATTTATATAATGCAGATAATTTGTGTTTATACAAAATGACTTACTTTGGAAACATCATAACACTTTATTGTTAAATTTTTAAAATTTTGTAATTTTGAATTTAGGCTAACAAGAATATACGATTCTATTTATTTATTTACAATAAAATTGAAGATATCTTTAACTCATAAAAAGGCATAATATATAATAATTTTGAACGGTCATTTATATTTGTTTTTGGAACATAAAACATTTTACATATTTGGGGGAAAAAGTACAAAATAATTGTTAAAAATAATATTTTTATTTATTTCATACAAAAACTATAAAAGAGACTTACAAACCTAATTTTACATATATTTACAGACGCAAAACGATCGTTACTGTACATATATTTTTCGAGACCTTCAGTAAATTTTCACTAAACCAACATACTTATCTATTTCAATATTTACCCATAAACCAACGAATATAAATTATTATATTCTTTTGATAAGTGCAAATCGAATTTATTTCTAATGCTTTAGTAATAAATATTGACTAATCATTATACTTAATATTAAACTTTTATAAATTCGTAATATAATTAATTCATACAACAATATCCAAATAAACGATTCCATGAATGTGTTAACAAAATTTAGGAATACGATTTAAAAGGTTCTACTATATAAACTTAGTTTAAATTAAAATAAGTTTTAAAAGAAAATTTATGAATTTATTCTCAGTATATGTGAGTTAACATTAATAAATTCAAGTCACTAAAACTATTATAACCTCCAAGGAAATATGAGGATAACTTTAGGAACATACACAACAGAATTCCATGCAGTAGTCATGGGAATACTGGATTGCACACAATTGTGCCTAGTTAAAGGAAATGCCAATGAGCATATAATTATCAGGACGGACAGTCATGGCGCTATAAAGTCTGTAAGGTCACACAAACAATACTCATCAATAGCGTGGGGTTGACACTGAAACTTAACCTATTTTTAGACCTAAAACCAAGTAAAACTCAGTTGGATACCAGATCACAAAGGATACGGAGGAAACGGAAATGCAAATATAGTGTAAAAGGTAGGACAAGAGATCTTTCATTGGCCCAGAGTCTGTATGCGAACAACTAAAGCCGTAGCAAAATATAGTCCAAAACCATAGCTAAACTCCTAAAATTGTGGAACGATGGAAAAAATACTCCACGGGATAACTATATGGATTTACCAGTTCAAACAAATCTTAAACTATGTAAATTATTCACTTGACAAAATAAACGAAATATGAGGAAATTGTTTAGGTTCTTATCAGGCGCTTTCAAAAATAATCATAATACAATAGAATTATTTAAGGAAATTTGAAATGCAGACTATGTAATCAGCACCTAGACACAGCAGAACATATACTATGAAAATTCGAAGGAGTAGGAAAAAGTAAACAACTGATCTTCGGCCCAGGTGCAGCTTTTAAAGTAACAAGCAACCTAGCTATGGAAATTTTAACCCTGACAGAGGGAATAGACTTTAGCTAGTTAGAAAATATAAAAAGTACATAAAACGCCTTATAGGCTGAAGTGTGTAGGGTGTATAAAACCCACTTGTATTTATAATAATAACAATAATAATAATAATTGGCGCTCTATATATTTGGCTCTGTATTTGTAAAAAATAATAATAATAAAACTTTTTCGGGAAAAATATACATGGGGTTTTTGCAGAATATCCCATGCGGAATAAAACTTCATAAGTGAATATTTTAAAAATAATGTTGCAACAACTTAGTTTACTTTGCTTAGTTGTACATCATTAATGTATCAACAGATTTTTAATTCACACAATGGATACGGGTGTAAATCTTAAAAATGATATAATAAATAAATTTAAGTAAAAAATATATATATTAACTCTTACATATCGATAAAGTATAATAATTTGCATAATTATGAGACCCACCATGGAAGTGTTAGCGTAACGAGTGGGAAGTGAATAAACATATTGACGAGGCCTATCTGTACAAAGTTGTCGTATAAACATATTGACAAGGCCTATCAGTACAAAGTTGTCGTGTAAACATATTGACAAGGCCTATCAGTACAAGTTGTCGTATAAAAATATTGACAAGGTCTATGAGTACAAGTTGTCGTGTAAACATATTGAAAAGGCCTATCAGTACAAAGTTGTCGTGTAAACATATTGACAAGGCCCATCAGTAAAAGTTGTCGTGTAAACATATTGATAAGGTCTATCAGTACAAAGTTGTCGTGTAAACATATTGACAAGGTCTATCAGTACAAAGTTGTCGTGTAAACATATTGACAAGGTCTATCAGTGCAAAGTTGTCGTGTAAACATATTGACAAGGTCTATCAGTACAAAGTTGTCGTGTAAACATATTGACACGGTCTATCAGTACAAAGTTGTCGTGTAAACATATTGACAAGGTCTATCAGTACAAAGTTGTCGTGTAAACATATTGACAAGGCCTATCAGTACAGAGGTGTCGTCACTTGAGTGGCGATACGTATAATTATCAGATTTAGTAAATCCATAAAGTACCACTTTGAATAACATGACTGGGTGAATACCGTAATTGTGTCAGTATCCTTCTTCCTTTTATTAAGAACGATAATTTACTGAAATTTCCACAATGGTATTCAAACTATTTCTCTGTTTAATGAGCACAGGCTTATGACCTTATCTTTACGAATAAATAAATAGACAGCTGTTACTTCTGGAAAAACAATTTAAACTTTTTATCATGTTGCAACTGCTATAATAACGTAGGAAGCGATCACTCCATGGTTTATATAGTACAAAGTTTATGTTTCCCAGAGGAAACATTTAGACCTGAGTTTATATTGTTGAAACAACACTGTTTCACTTTGCAGGTATTTAGAACACAACACAAGCACTACTAAATATACTTAATTCCCTAATTTTAGTTTAACATTGAATGCCTATTCACGCGAACACAAACACTCACTAACCAAAAATCAAAATAACTCCTTTTTTAAACTCTCAATCAAGTTTCATGACTAAGGAAATCCAAAAGTTATTTTCGATGTAGCACCATCTTTCCACGTAGTATATTTATTTAGTGTTACTACAAGGATAGTAGGCAGTAAGGTTGACGTTTGCAAATTATATTACAAGTTCCAAAATGTTGACCCATGTCAAGTGGTGTGATGATAAAACTCAAAAATCATTTCATTCGTTAGATCATTTTACAAAATCAAAAAAGTGTTACAATTTAATAGAAAAATAACACAATAAGAAAAATCTTGATATATGTGTAAAGGGTCAGGGAATAGTGGTTATAAGATCAATTAAATATTTGTTTAAAAATATGACATTTATTTTTAAAAAAACTGTATTATCTCTATTGGCTGTTCCCTTGTAAACATAAGGATTGTTATAGAACAAAGATGAATTACAAATATTTTACATATTCCTTTTACTACATGAAAACGGAAAATTTTCTATTTCTAATTTATAACTGCTTTTTCTATTTAGTCGAAGTAATATGAGTTCTAATTAAACATAAATGTTTGTATCTGTTTTTCGTATGCTGTTATTTAATTATAAGTTGTTCTTATCTGATAAATTAACGAAATATGGTAATATGAATATATTGAGATAAATGTAGTTTTCTCATGGTTCACGTGTAAATTATTTGAGAATTTTATACTTTATTATTGTCGTACTACCTAAAAAAACTATTTCTTATTTATAAACACTACTTTTTTTTGCAGAAAGGGTTTTTAAATAAGGTATCAAGAGAAAGAAATCAAAAACAGCTAACACGGTAATTGTAATATAAAAATATAGAGTGCCGTCGTTCGGAAAGTAAATAAATGTTTATAGTAAAGTGTCAATGCCTGCTCTTGTTGAATATTTAAATAGCGTTTCTGTTGTAACATTCTTATAAATGAACTCCCTTTAATTCAACAAACTTAATAAGATAATCTTTTAAAAGTATTATACAAATAAAAAATTTCATCTCATTGAAAGAATTATTACTAAAGAGAACACACGACTAAATAATCAAATTCAGAAAATTATTATCGGATCAAGACACAGAGTTCACCACCAAATTGATCATTCTAAAACATAAAGATTATAGAAAACAACACATCTGATACAAATACGATTCTTACATTTGACTTTGTGGAATTTATTCTGAAATGAGTGTGCAAGTGAAATTTTTCTTCCTTACTAAACTATTTTAAAAGCTTCTGCATCTCTGCAATGGTACAGTTTTGCCTTAAAATATATTACCTAAACTTTAATTTTTTTATCATCTTAAAATGTTGTAAAACATAACTAAGCAAATAAAATAAAAAAGACGCAAATGACCCCACTTTTATCAGTTACGAAGGTTTTGTTATAAAAAAAATTAATAAGTTAAATTTGATTTTTGTAAATTTTGCTCAAATCTAAAATTTTGCATAACACATTACATAATTTCAGTTTGTTTTACCTTGTCTAAAATTTCAAGATTGCCATGTCATGGATTGTTAAGAATAAGAAACTCATGTTAAAACCATTGTTAATTCCTGTTAGTCAAAGGGCAAATATTTTAGTTAAATTTTAAGGTTTCACTATTTGAAAATTTAAAAAAGTTAATTTTTCTTTTCTTACAAAAAACCTAAGGAAGTATAACAGATATTTTTATTTGGTTTTATGCCTTAACGTAACAGGTTATTTTATTATTTCCTAGCTAATGGCTGGTCTCCAATTATTCAAATAAAATGTGCAATCATTTTATCGACGGGAGGAGGAAGACTGAGAGAACTTTACTTATAAATGTTACCCTGTTTAATTGACTTTCATATGTAACTGCGAATCTGTAATTTATGAATATGTAGAATACATATAGCTTTATTTGTTTATAAATTCTATGTGATTGGTAGTATTTATTTACCTTTATTTATAAATCGCTCGTCTGACATTTATTTTAAACTTTAAGAATATAATAATTATACGTTTTCTGTTTGCAAAAAAGTTCAATAAATTCGTAGATTATAATTTCAATTAATTTATTAATTTCAATAAATTTCAATAATTTCCATTATATATAGCATAATATATATTTAACATAATCCTAAAAAACAAATAGCTAAATTACTAAAATTGTTTTGTTATTTCTTCACATTTGTATAACATATGGTTAATTCGAAATGCAATATGTTAAATTTAAAGTGACAAAAATAAAATAAAGACTTTATAAAACTATATTTCTTTTTCTATTGTTAACGTTTAATAGATGGTAATGAGAAGACATAAACGTTTCATAATTTGGTGTAAAATATATACATCTTTTGTGATTGGTGAATATTGTTACACCGACAACAATGGGGTGTAACACTGTATTGATTATATAGGAATTGAACTCGAGTATGGCAGATCCTCTCATTGAACTTAAGAATTCTTCGTGACGCTTATAATTATGCCTATTTAATTCACTGTCTACCATACAGCATTTATCATGTGTAATAGTTGAATATTTAGAAATTAATAAACTGTGTTAAATAATGAAATGTGGATATTCTAGAATCAAAATATTCATGTAAATAGCTGTTGTAATATATTTGTCAAACGCATTAGAAACTGTTTTAAATACTGCCAAAAACTAGACCATATGTACTTCCTTACTTTATGCATAGTAATGTTCAAGCTTCATATAGAAAAAAAAGAATCATACAATAATACACATATTGCAAAACAAAACTGTGTTTACTAAATGAAGTTTTAAAATTAAAATTAAAATAATCTAATAATACATAAAATCTGAACTCATCCTTTTAATTGCATTCTTGAAACATTAACTTATACTAGCCTATATTTATCAAATAGGCCTACTAGTAGAAAGGATGGAAAATTGTTTAACAAATATTCATGTTCTGAATAATTTAGTGGAGAGTGGTACTAAATTGAATGTATATAATCAGATTGTTTAAATAAATAAAACAATAAATGACCAGATACTCTTTGTTTAATGTTGGCATATTTTAATTTTTAACAAACATTTTTAGATAATTAATCACAACTTATGATACCATATTGTTGGTTAGTATACATACTAATAATGCATATACAAATATGAATAATTAAAGTAACTAACGAAAAGCAACCGGTGAAAGTAAGCTATTATAAATTAGTAAGTGGAGTACTTAAAATAAAAGTCAACAAATGTTAATTGCATAACAATTCTACCACCATGTAACTTCATTAATTTATATTCGAACTTAAATACTTCTCGAGGAAACCTGAATGCTAAGTTCTCCAGCAATATTATAAGTTGCCTCTCCTACATTAAAATAGAGTTGTTTAAATGGAACCTTTACTTAACAACTTTAGTTATTTAAGTAAACTATGAATCTCAGATTGAGGTGGATATTTAATTATATTCTCACAAATCCTTGAACTAAGACAAATTTATTTTTATATAATTTAAGCGCAATGTTTTACTGAAGATTAACTTCTATTCATTGTGTAAAGTTTAAAATATATCTTCTGACATTTTTCATTGATTTAATTTTGATGACAGAATAAAAGGCATCTGTTTTCATAAATAGCTATTAAATTTAGACAAAATTGTTTTTTATTAAATCTTTAGTAATTGGTTATACATTTCGTTCTTTGTTAGTTCTAAAACTTTTTCAATAACGTAATACCTACTGGCAAAGGAAGTGTGTAAATTTATTTACAAAAGAGAGGGTTTTATATAAAACGATAAACAGAGTGAAAACTATAGCTTCGCTAATAGGAACTTCCATATACAAAGACCTAGTTTTAAAATTTGTTGGGTGATAGAACTAGAAAAATGTGACTCTAATACACAATTAAAATCATTGTATTTCACATACCTACTTAAAGAGGAATAATATCGATTTAAAAAAACTGTACATTTACCCAAAATTGTAGAAATTCTGGGATATTTTGATACATTCCTCGAACTACAATATAGTTATTATCATCGTATTCTACATTCCATTTCAAGTTAGGATGTAAAACTTTTGATAAACCTGAATCTAAAAAAATCAGTAATTATATTGTTTAAAACTATGAAGATATATGTTCTAAACAACCTTACAAACACAATTCTTTAAAAAAATTGCTAGAGAGTAGGAAACGATATATAAAGTGCTTCAAAATCTGATCATTCGGAAGATATTATATATTTTATTTGTTCAATTTAAGTAGAGTTATACCAGGTTGAATAGTGTAAAACATGGTTTGAGAAAAATAATAATTCAACTCTATCGAATTAAAAAGACACACAAGAAGAATTTTATCATTATATCTATAACATAAAGTTATAATTAATTTTGTACCTATACAATAACAATACAAAATCAAACATTTTAGACGGTTCTCATTACTTTACAGCTTTTTCTGTTTATTTTTAAAGGTCTTCCTTCCGTTCTCTCTTTCGCATTGTTCCAACAGCCACTTTATGGCTTACCTTTTCTCAAATTTTCTGTGTTACACCTTCGATCCTGTTTAGAAGTTCTCTTCGCTATTTACAAGAGTTTTGTATACCTCAGACTTCATAAATCCCCACACAAAAAGTCACGGGATTCAGATCGGCAGATCTTGCAGGTAAAGGTACAGAACATCCTCGCTCTATCCAAGTTGGGTAGTTAGCAATCAGCCAACCTAGGATGTCTTTATTAAAGTGAGGCGAAGTAACCTTGCCGGATCGTGGTTTTCAGTATCCCACATGTGCATGTTGTGGAAGTTGAACACAACTTGTCTTGTAGAAGAGCTTCGTCTGTTAATAAGATTTTTTTCAAAGTGATATTGTTCAATATAATAATTTAGAATATAGCGAAAAAAATTTCGTCTAGCAACACAATCATTACGATCTAGGCTTTGAAAATGTGAAATGGTAACGGTACAATTTATGTTTGTGTAAAACAGTCAAAACTATACTTTTACTCACGCCAGTTTCACCTGCAAGTTTACTGCAACTAATCTCTAAGTTTTGATGTTTTGTAGAGCGGTTTAATCTTGATTATTTGAATTGATATTAAATTGAACTTTAATTGTAAAACAAAATCTCAGATACTTTTAAAATGTTCTAAAGTATATTTTGAAAATCAAATATATTACGAATATTTTGATCAGACTGGTGAGTGATTGATTTGGATTTATTCCAGATTGAGGTGAATAGTAAAATTAATTCACTTTATTTAACTATATTCAGGGAGTTACTACGTAAGATATAAGATTTTAGAGTTACGCTTAATCTTTATCTATGTTTGGATTAAAATAACTGGCATACAAGTGCTATTACATATATTATATTTGTGAGACAATCTCAGTTGATAGTTTATTGCTTATGTGATTTTTAATATTCAATAAACAATTTTTTTATTTCTTTTTACTATTCCATTATCGTTTTTACTGTTTCACTACAGGTTTGGGTTGTGTGTCATAGAGTTGGTCTGCGGTTCTACCATTAAAAAGTAATAAATGACGCTGATAAAGTAACATACAAGTTTGATACCAATTTGCGTTGCAATAAAAACATAAATTCAATCCCAAATAAAAATAGGACTCTATTTATGAGTCCAATTTATCTTGGATTTGTAGAGACATTTAAATATTAATTAGGTTTTCGCTGGTTGTTTATAATTCAGAACGGAATTTGCAGCTTAATGACATTTTACAGCTTAAATTGTCACCTCAATGACACCCAAAATTGATTTTCCTACGCCAGTAACATAGCTACGTTAAAAGATAGGCTATATTATTTTTAACCTTTAACACGTACTTAATATATATAATTTTAGATAATTTGACAAAGTCGTAAATTAGATAGTTATAAATTAGTTATTGATAGTAATTTTATATTTATTTAATACATAGAATTATTATTACAACGTCTCAAATTTATAATTTATAAAGCACTGTGTACTTACTGCGCCCTGTTAGTTGATTTCTGTAAGCGTGCTGATTTGTGTAAGAATGTTTATAAATTGATCAAAATCTTTAGATAACATTAAACTTTTTTTAAATCTATGTTTTGTGTAAAACTTAAAAAAAAATAAAAACCTATATCGAACAAAAATAACTTTATCAACACCAATATTTATGAGAAAAGCTTAAAAAACATCCCGCCCTCCCCCAAAATGGACTATTTATAAAATTCTTATCATTTAAAACCGTTCCAATGAAATGAAACAATTTCGTATGTTAGTCTTGCGAAATATTTTACTTTATTTTTACATTTCTGCCGTACCGTTTACTAATTACTGTTTACAATATACTTCTATCTGTAATATTTTTTATACATATCAAAACTGGTACATTCGTGTTTGATTAGTCACATTAATAGTGCCAAATCATTTGCTGCGTTCACGAAAACGTTTCTGAGGGTTGAATGGTATACACTAATTATTCGTAATAACGTAATAATATACCCACGTTTGTTTTCCAATATTAGTTCTTACATATCCTGTTTACACTTCACTTGAAATTAACTTGCCACTTATTTATCTTGAACCGTAATAGTACCTCTAATAATAAATATCTATATTAACAACTTAGAGCCATTTATATTTGTATTAGAAAAACTCAATCTTATTTTTATAATAATAATTCTTCTACGATCGGTTGAGGTGGTTTTAGTGCTGGACTAGAATAGGAGTAAAAGATGAATGGGAGGTCAATATATAACCTGGAGAGAATAAAAGCATTTCAAAATCCACATCCCCATTGTGTAGATTAAATGTTCTTAATTTGTTATTATCTGACTGCAAATAGCTTGCTGTAGAAATTAATATACTACATAAATGTGAATATAATTACGTTTGGAAAAAAAAACTACTATGGTCAAATATTTCATGATCTACTTTTATATATAATCTAAAGTAGAGCAGCTTAAATATACATCAACACTATTTAATAGGAGTAGTAATATGAGGTGAACCCTAATAAATGCATGTTAACCTTAATATTTGCATGAAAATAACTAAACTAATTGTAATTACTTTTTATGGAAAACATAGCTTATAAGTTCTACAATAAAAATTTATTAGAGTTAATCCTCTTTCAAATTTGCTATATACAAAATGGATTATAAATCCCAAAATAACCAAAATGATATCTACACTAAAAATTATGTGCAGAAAATTTATTTTTTATTATCGTAACTTAATTTGCAGTTTTTTATAATTATATATGAATTTGAACTAATGATATTTTCCAAATACTGCAAAAATAAAAACAGGTGGCCTTATTTTCTGTGTATGTCAAGAGTATATTTGTGTATTACAAACTAAGTACAACGCACACTACAAAGTTTCACTCTACTGTTTGTGGGGGCATTCGTTCGTGACTGAAAATTAACATTTATTTCAATATATTTCATTAGGTGGTAATATCCTAAAAATTAAATGAGAGGTTTTCCTGAAATCTGTTGGACCTGTGTGAAAACATACCTGCCTCCACAGAGGCATAATGAAACTTTTATTACACCCGTCTGCCAACGTGACATGTTCAATCATTAGTATTTGCTTTTTCAATAATACGCTATTATTGTTTGTAATATTTTAACATGCCATGAAGCTAAAACAAAATAAAAATGGAGTATTATTAACTAGAACTATTGCAGTTTACTCTGACTATACCCGTTGTCTTTTACCTGTTATGTATGTTTACTTGTGATGATACATGTATTATAGGCAAAAACTTGTTTGATACATGATTATAAACTTCATAATACTTTTCACAACTGAAACAATACTAATAATTTTATCAGTTTCATACGTTTTATATTGACCACAGCAATTCAATTAAAATATTACCCCTTTTTTATTAGTCCAAATAAAATAAACACCTTTTACAGATCACCTGATTATGTTAAGGTATGGGTCTAATGATATGCAAATGTTTATATTACAAGAGTGGAAATGGTGGGATAAGTGGAATGTATTGACTTTATGTTCTATATAATTGACAGTGTTTGAAAATATTGTAACAAAATTAATATTGAATATTAATAAAGCCAGAGGGAATTATTTGATGCATGAAAATATGAAATGAATAATAATTCTCCAACTCAATATGTTTTGTCAAAAGGAAGCAAAACCATCTTTTATTTTGCTACAAACTAACCAACTAATTACTTAACGTTGGTTCTGACAAATATATAACTGCGCGGCGACTGATAATTAATTAACTGGTATCGATTAAACCACAACTATGTAGATCGGTTTAGTTATCAGCTCATGAGAGTCAAATAATTCTACTACAATGTACGTAATTACAAACAATCAACACTTAGTTTGATTTTACTCATTATAAAATTGTTAAAGCACTACTTATAATTATTGTACTTTAAGAATCATGTTCCTAGTATCCAAGTCACTATTGTTTTAACTAACAATTAAATTACCTTATATGGTTTCTATTAAGTATTTTATTTTAATGTGTTAACGATCTCAACTGAGTGAAAAGAACTCTGAAGATGGAGCAGATGCTTTGAAACGCGTTAGTGTTTAAAAAAAAAGTCACCTGGCGGAAACCATATAAGGTAATTTAATTGTTAATTATTATACATACACAATCTAATAATAAATAATTAACAGTAACATTTGATAAAATTTTATACGGATAATAGTATCTCGTTCTACATTTTGAAGGAGTAAATAAGAAATATGTACAAAGAGTAACGTCAGTAGGATTAAAGAAGCTAACTTTTTGCTTATATGATACTTGTTATCCTACCTGCCAAAATTGGTCAATTGACACCTCAAACTCTATAAAAGGTAACTTCATAGGGTGATTCCTCAGAAAAATGACAGAATTAGTACAGAGAAGCCGACCTCACATAGAAGTAACATTATCTGCAAAGGCAGTCGATGATTTATGATTGTGTTATTTCATTTATGATCTTGGTGACCTTGAAATTTCGATTCTAACCAGACCCGACCGCTCAGAAAATGATGCTAAAATAAAGTTCTGAATCTTCGACTTGAGTCGATTTTCCGAGCTCGACAAGATTTTGTGAAGTTCGACTTGATTTTACGAGCCTTACTCAATATTACGAAAACACCACGGATGTTCGAGTTCTTATGAGCCTGGATCGGTTTTCGAAAACGGCTCAAACTGATGAAAGATACTGTAAAAAAAAACTCTATATAATTTAACTGGTAGAATGAGAAAAAGAGTCGTGTTTTTTATCGGGTAAGAAAGGAAAAGATTTGATATTTATCTTTAGTCACCCTTCTTATGCAATTAAAAAAAGTTTCTATTACCTTATGCAATATGAGGAAGTTTACAGGAGAAATGATGTAACTCCCCTAAACGCTGCCATCACTTATCCGCTTTTAATCTGACACCTTAAAATCAGAACTCATTTCAGAATACATATGATTACTGATTTAAAAAATTTTTATATATATTTTTTAACAGCAATATAATGAAATTAAAAACAAAAATTATAACTCAATTAAAATTTAAAGGAAATTAAAAAATATATAAATATATAATTCACGATTTATATTCAGTAGTAATTAATGAATAGTTGATTAAAAAGCAACACGATTGAACACAAATATACTATCAATAAGAGGAATTTTAATTTAACATTTTTATAATATATTAAATACTACAATCTTACTTTATTGTTAGAAGGAACTCAGTAAAAGAGAAAATATGTGAACAGAATAACCCAGGTAATGCGACGATTTTGGGCTAAAGGAAGTCCGAGATAATAATTGTAAACAGGTAATATACATTACTGATTCAACACAACGAACACAAATTGTCCATAACAAAATTATTTTGCATTTTACTATAAAGATTGATACAATACTCTCTGAATACTACAAATTTACGACATATTCAAGTACGTGAGTGTAAATTTGAATTTTTGTGTAGATGTGTTACTGTACAATAACCAGTTTATGTTTTTATAAGGTGTAACACCTTACATAGTTAATTGTTGATGGATGATTGAACGTTTTTCTTTTTGGATTTAAAGAAAACTATGAACTATGTCATCTGTTGGTAATTTCCAGGTGGGTTGACGTTCTCTAACTACATGTACACTACTAGACAGGATTAAGGTAATTAAGGTTTCGTTTGCATGCACCTAAAAAAGCTAAATTTTCATAAACCAACTAATAACTTTAAATTATTAGAAATGATATAATATCATTTGAAAGTAAAAGCAAATATTCATGATTGGAGAATGTACTCATGGGTACGCATGACGATTTTTTTCGGCGATAGGACACTGATTTTTAAATGATTTCACGTAACAGACAAGTAATGTTGGTTTATATTTTTAATTAGTGTTATTCTCATTCTACGTAAATAATTTTTAATTTAAACAATAACTAAATATAATTGTGTGTTTTTATGTAGGCCTATCTCACGTAAGCTAAAAATGTATTTAAATTGGCAAAAATCTAAAGTGAAAGAATTGCGTAATATTTTGAAAATAACACAAAAACCAATCAAAATAGCAAAATGTGGATGAGACGTTTATTTTCAAGCTTGAAAAATTCCATTTATTTATTTTTCATTATTCAATCTAAACTGACTTTTTTCATATTGATCATTCCAAAACATAAGCTCGAGATATTACTAATTATATTTCAATATAAAATTGATCGAAATCTTAAAAAACTCCAGCTTAAAATGCTCGACAAAAGTTCGACCTAGTTAAAATCTAGAGCTTGTCAAAAGCTGTAGTTCGGTATAGATCGTCTAGATTTACGCGAGACTAGAATTAAAAACCGGAGCTTGCAAACCCCTAATTTTTTTATTTGTAAAAACAAGATAAAAAAGGACAATCATTAACAATGCATCTTTCCCTATTATAAGCCTATCTGGGTTCATTTATCACAGTGAAATATTGATTATGAAGAAATAGGAATTATCTATAATTTAGTGCAACTTAAAAGTTATTATTAAACTTTGTTAGTAATAACATAAATATATCAGGATATTAGTCAAATGGAACTATCAAAGTTCAAAAGTGGGCAAGATTTTTGATACGTCCGTTTTATTGGAACTAAATTATTTAACATCTTTTACTTTATTTTAATTAATATTGTAATTCACATAGACCTTAATAAATTAATTTAAATATATATACATTATTCAATATTGATGGGAATACAGTTGATTTATTGGAAACATTTTCCATGTATATTTTGTGGAACTTTTCCTTGTTCATAAAGTTTCAGTAAAACTTTGCACAGGGCTTTACGTTGCCTTTGGAATAAATCTGAAACTTGACACGACCTTTGTGAAAGCCTCTTATTTAGACTTTTGTAAGTTATTGGCTTGTTTATACAAAGGTGGGTTTTAGCGCTACACAAAGGAATGAGATTTACGTGTTTCATTTTTTTGATTCTCTATACATTCGTGATTCTATTCAATTATTTCTCCTAATATTCTATTTAATGGGTGATAATTTATAGTGATGCCTCTAAAATTTAATATGTTATGACTATTTTTTAGTAAAACCGTGATTTAATTTTGTTTCAAACTCATAATTATGTTTTTTCTTGAGTTAAAATTAGGAATTTCTAATAAATATCCTGTTCAGTTTCTTTGTATTTTTAGAAACTATAAATTATTGGCCGGAGTCGGAAAATGAGATTGAACAAATAGTAAAAGTAGCTTACTTTCAAAACATTAAAGAAAATCAAATGGGGGCTTCTTATGTATTTATTACTCCTTATTATGATACTAAATTTGTTTAGCCAAACCCATTACTTATAGGTGAAAATTGTAATTTTTCTCTAATAAAATGTTTTTCGGCATTGAGCTGGCATACGTTAAAAGCTGTAGAAAACAATGAACTTATCGACTTCATAAGACTTAGATAACAAATTATTGGGCGTTTAAAAACGTAACGACAAAAATTTATGGTTTTAACGAACTAGAATGAAGAGTTTTATCATTTTTAATTGGAATAAATGGATTGATTTAGAATTCTTAACTTTGTCTTCTTATCTGTGATGATATGTTGATTTGTTTATTATTATTTTATTTTATCATTTATAAAACACTTGTGAAGGTTACCTTATTATAACATTTTTCAACTTTACATAATTAAAAAAGGAAATAATGTAACCTAATGCAATGAAGAACGTATTTAAATACAAACACTTCTAAAAAAATAATCGTTCGTCAACTCACTGTTCAAATTATTGCAGTTCCTCACAGTTGACAATAACAATTCGCTGAAATTCGCCGAACAAAACGAGTAAGGTATTGTATCATTGAAATTTTTTATTTTTGCTTATTGCAATATTAAACCAAATATACTCTACGTATACTAAGTAATATATGGTATTAACCATACCGTAGTATGGTTTTCAGTCAGTAAGTCTCCAGTGTATAGCAACTCCAAGATGGGTCCGAGGATACTATCTCCCGGCACCCCTGCTTGTATCGTGTAGAAGGCTGTCTTATTAACATTATGGGTTAATTAATCAATCGAGAGTAATTTCGTTCAAATTATTTACTCAGTTTAACTATAATGCTTACTTTATGAAAGGTTTCACTCTAAGTTCTTGGTCTATGGTCGAATAATGGTTTCGAAATTCAAACTGGTGATCACGTGCATTCATTAGAGGCTTCAGCCGTTTAAGGAGAAATTTTCCCACAATTTATAAATTATCGTAAGCAGCGATATTGGTTCGTACGATGTTACTTATTCTGCTGGTTTATCGGGTAATTGCGCAGGATTATCGCCCTATCTTGAACATACTGGCATAAAATTTGTGAAAATATCTATGTTTAAGGATACATCAATCTAGTATAAATTCGTATCATTTCGTTGTTTTAAAAAAAAATTCACACACCTCTGAAAGAACGTAGATCGCAGAAAATAACACAACAAAAAATACATTGATATGAATCGCAAGAAGGTGAAGCACACAACAGGTTAGAGGCGGCGTAAATATACAACTGTTTTACATTTTACAAAGACTTTAAGCCCTTCTCTTGTTGATAAAATCTCTCAAGAGGTTTGAAGTATTTACGCCCTAATCCAACCGACAAAACGTAAGTCTTATGAATTAAACTATCTTAACGAGTCGGAACTTCTGGTAACGGTTGATAATTCTGCCCTTAGTTATTATTTTCCTTGAATTCATTATTAAATAGCGGAATAAAATATGGTACAAGTTCATACATTTTTTTAGAAAATATCTAATAAAAATTACAAAGCTTTTTCAATAATGTTTTTACAGGGATTTTTTGTGGTATGGTGTAGTTTTGGTTTCTCGCAGTTTATGGTACGACCTGTATTTACTTGTAGTATTGATTTAGAGAAATACGTGTAATCTAAAGTACACAAAACCAGTGGTCTGTCAGTTCGGTAAATATACATACGAAGATATTGACAACAGAGTTTATAAATCGCCACCTTCCATTTCAGATTTTATTTTTGATTCAAAGTGGATTTAAAAAATAAATACATTGACATTATCCTTCATTGGCGTCATTAAAATTCAATGTTGAACAATTCCGAGAAATACTTGGGACGAGTTTATAACAGGAGGTAGTCTCCATATTGTTCACTGGAACAGTTTTTTTAGATAATATAATTTTTAAGCAAACATTCTTATCAAAAGGTTTAGATAACCTTTAGACAAACATTTCAGTGCCTACGTAATTGTTTTAAAAATTAAACACTTTTTTACAACACATATCTTCCCCTAAAGTTCTTACCGATATTAATAGTTAGTTTGTATAGCTTACAAAGTGCACAGAAGTACCAATTGGTATTTCATATGTAGAATATATAAAAGCATAATAACTATTATAAAAAAACATTATTATGGTAAGTAATAATATATAAAGGAGTACTGGATGGTTTATATATTCTCAAAATCAAATATAAACAATTCCGAAAAAACAACCTTGCAATGTGGGAAGAATTCGGTTTACATTTCACACTTGACTTGACCCAGTAGTCGCAAAGCAGGTAATATAAAGTGAAAAGGATCCTGTTCGTGACGTATTTTTGATTAAATTTTATGTTCATAAATCTGAAACACCTGTGTTTGTAATAACAATAGGATGACTATATGGAAATTTCAAATGAATAATCTTCGTTCGTTTTGTCTACCGACAATATACATCTAAATATGTTTAATACAAAAATCTGTGGTTTCTACTGTCCACTTCTTATTTTCTTTAGGTGAGGAGTTTCAAAAATATTCACAATCAGAATAAAAATTTTCCCATTATATGTTTTGTTTTTGGAGAGTTTTTCTTGAATTATTTAAAATCCCGTCATCTGAAGACATAAATACTAATACCCATGAAATGCATAAGATTTGCCTAATCTATTTACATTGATTATCTCACAAATATTTAGTATAAGCATATAAAATATTAGATAATAATAATATTATAATGATTTATACTACATTTAATTTAAATTTTAAAAAATAATATGTTGATATATTGATATAGCTCTCTATTTACGTAGTGATGATTAACATAACTTAAACATTTCTGGATTTAATAATAAAAAAATAAAAATACATTCTTCTAATTACATATGTGCTACGAATTTGGCGGCCTTCTACGGTTAGTGCCGGTCTAATACACATTTACATCTTTATACTTCTAAATGTATACCTATATACGATGAAAGAAGAAAATTCATTATTAGACATAGAGAGTCTAAATTAGTAAAACAAAAACAATCTTCTACATTTTACTTAGAAACAGAAATGTATACATTTAAGTATTACCAATGACTACATAAATACTATAAGACACGACATAGGATAGGGAAATAGTCTACGCTTTACGGGTGCTGTTCGTCACAAGTTTGACACACAGCTATCAGAAAGCGCTAGCAGCAGGTGCTTGACTGTACGCATCCCACTTGGTTGAGACTGTACAACTGTTGACACAGCATAGTCAGTGTTGTCAGTACGTGCGCTGAGATAAGCGATTCTCAACCTTCCCTCGCATCTCTGTCTCCCATTATGGCATCAGTGCGCAACTGAAACATTGTTTGACCGTAGAGCCACCTAGCGCCAGTCACATAAACTTCAGATTCTCTAGCAAAGAGCGACCAATACCTAGCGGGTATTGGTCAACTCAAGAATAAGCGTAGAATATTTAACATGGCCATGTCGTGTCTTATAGTATTTATGTAGTCATTGGTATTACACAATTATATTGTGTATCCTATATTCGTACCTATACCAAACAACAGTTATTGGTGAATACTCTTGAATTATATAAATAGTTATTTTGTTAACCTAACATCATGAGTGGGATGAAGAGCTAAAAATGGTAGCAAAATTAGTGTCCAACTAATGAATTACATCCAGGGTATATCAATGTATGGACCACATCGTACTCAATTTAAAAATCGTCTAACAGGACCCTACTTAGGCTATTGCATAACGCGATTATTGTTTGTAATAGAATTGAAATTATTGAGTTGAACATTTATTTACAGAGATGATTTATTAAGGATTTTCTTATGAGGCTTTGAAGACTTCATATTGTTAAGTTTATTTAAATTAAGTAGAATTTTAAAAATTTCAAGTACACTTTTTTTATGAATGGAAGGATAAAAAATCAAGCCAAATTAGATTTGCTGTTCTATAATTGCGCTCTTCAAATGGGGTTTTAACGGATTATGCTGATTTAGTTTTATAATTATTAGACCAAACTTAATATATCCAATACTTTTAGACTTACAGTATTGACAATTTTTAAGAAAATTGCAGAAATTGTTTTAAAGGGACAAAGTTATTAACTGATTTTTAGTTAGTTTTCAGTGTAGTTGAAGTTTATAATAAACCTCATTTATTACATTATACTAGAAAATAGTAATAAAATAATATTCTATAAGCCAGTCAGAATCTATATAATTCTATATACAGTACCATATTTATGTAATTCTATAAGGGGCAGTATGGATTTTTCAGTTTGACTATAAGCTACTTTACTAGAAGAAGAGTTATTTCAATAAACCTGTACTCATTTCTGTTTTATTCTAGTATTTATATACATTTTTTCTCTAAATTTCTTCATTAATTCATCAACTTATGTTTCTGAGATCTTTTGTGTTAGTTATTTATTTTGACGTAAAATAAATTATGTTATCAAAATATATCTTAAAATTTATAAAATTCACAATATTTGAGTAAGATTTGTACCTTAAAATTGATTGAATATAAATTTAAGTGTTATAAAAGCTATTATTGCAATTTTTAAAGATGATTGTATTTTGTTAAGTCGTGCTTGTTAAAATATAAGTTTAAATATTACTTAATTTATTTAAAAATCTTTGTTTTTGTGCTCATTGGGTAATGTAAATGAATCTAAGAAGATTAATACCAAATTATACTAATTTATATAAAGGCTGTCAGTTTAGTAAGTAGACACTCCTGTAATTTTCTTTGTTTTGATTATATGAACTTGTGGTGTGTGGCATTTAGGTATATTTTGAATGTGTGGGACAGCTATTCGACTGCTGTTATTTAGTACCACTTTTCCAAAGGGGGCGAAATGAGGGTAAGTTAAACTTTTTAATTGTAAAAGTGATCGAGTGACACCTCATTTTAAAGATGTATTGAAAACAAAATGATTTGCGAAAATAGACTTAAAATCTCACTTAGTTTATAAATGGCGACAATAAACGTATCAAATTAGAAAGAAATGAGGTTGTACAAAGGACGGTGTTCTAAGTTTGTTTTTTTTTTAATCCCATTTTTGATGGTAACAACAAATGTGGTTTAACAGTGATATTTTGGTTTTTTTGGAGGGGGAGGCAGATTAATTTTAAGAAAATTGCGTCAAGTAACGCATCATGTGAAAAGTCAGGAGAAAAAATGCATCGCCATAAAAAGCTTTTCAATAATAACAAAGTTCAAACCCAGCCGATATTTTTTACATGATTTAGGTCATGTAAGGTACAGATGTAAAGGCTTTGGTAATGACAAACTATTTTACCACATGTAGGCCTAATATCTATTGTTTAAGTTTTTAATTAGCTTTTAATAACAAATATTAGACTCAAAATTGTTATTGTTAGAGATTACTGTTAGTAAAATGTAGTAATAAACAAAACAGATTAAGAACGAGTAATTAAAAATAAAATAAAATTCCTTAAATTTTTAAGCATTTGCTCGAAATAGCTTTCATTTGATTCCATACAATTATGAATTCTTGTTTAAAATTCTTCCCTTACTTAGTCAGAGTGTCAGGAGTGATACTTCAACACCCATTTTGAATTCTTTCATGTAACTAATGTACGGAAATCAGTTTAGTTGTAAAAAAAACTGATTTTAAGTGTCCCCCCCCCAAAAAAATCCAATGGAATAAAATCCGGGGGCCTAGCTGGCCACTCGATCGAACCCCTTCGACCTATCCAACTGTCGGAGAATCGCTGATTTAAGAAATTGGGAATTAAAAATGATTAATGAAGCGGGTGTAAACATATCCTTTCATTTTGTAAACATTCTCCATTATTTTTCAACTGAATTTCAATCAAATATTCTAGAACAAGGATAACTTCGTTTTGCAAAAGCTACAAGTATAAGTCACTAGTAAGATTACAACCAATTAAAAATGATCCTATGATGGTGTTCCATAGTAGTCCAGCCCATAAACTCAGTTTAAAATAATGTTGTGTTCTTCTCGAAACCAATGCGGGTTTTCCTAAGCCTGATAACGCATGTTGTGTCAGTTCACAGTGAAATTTAACATAAAACTAGCTTCATCTCAGAACAGAATGTCGTTTTGTAGAAATGGTTATATTGTTTATTCTTACTGATATGACTTCTCAATATTAAAATCGTTTTTCAAAATCACCGTCGCTTAACTCTTGTACAAGGATGACTTTGTATGGATGAAACTTGTAACGTTTAAGAGTTTTGAAAACAGTACAACGGCCTAGATTATTTGTTCTACCTGACTGTATAGGCAATTTCAGAAAAAAATTCAATTACGTTTAACTCATCAACTTTAGGATGACCAGACTTTTTCTCGTCCTCAACACTTCCAGTTCGAAGAAACTTGCTTACTAATTTAGATACATTCTGATGACAGATTGTTTTTTTTTTCAGCATGTAATTCGTTAAAACGATCGGTAGGTGCTCGTGCTGATCTACCAATCATTCCGTATAGAAACATTATCTCCGCTCTTTTTTTAATTTTCAATTTTATATTATTAACGTTTTTTAAAGATCGTAATTATGTGAATAAAGCACATCTGAAGTACAAGTTACAAAGACACCAACAAAGTAATTCTAGTGAGTAGTTAGTTTCCAATCTAGTTCGACTTTCTCCTCATATTTGGAAATATCATAGAGATAATAGTAACAAGTTTAATGTTACTAATAAGACAGTACAATGATAGAATGATAACAATATCTGTTATTTCCTTGCAAAAGCTCCAAGAAAGCTTTCAATAGTCCCTGGTCAATAGCTGCCAATCATTTTCTTTTGAATAGATCTTAAAAAGGAAGTGTAACTAGACCAATTTTTCTTCAATGAAAGTTTCACCCCCCTCCCCCCAGCCGAACATCAATACACAAGCACATTTGGTAACGACAAAAATGGGAATTTTTTTATAAATTACCTATAACACTGTCTGTTGTACAACCTCATTTGATTTTAATTTGGTACGTTTTTGGTCGCCACTTATAAACTAGGTGAGATTGTTTACCTCTTCAATCCTTCATACCTTCTATTCAATAGATTTTTACAACTTACCCCCTTTACATTTGAAAATTTTACCCACCCCATTTTCCCCTCTTTGGAAAGGAGGGGCACTAGATAACAGCAGTCAAATAAGTGTTCCACACATTCAAAATATAAATGCCGTACACCGCAGGTTCATATAATAATACAAATAAAATTATAGACGGTGTCTAATTACATAACTGACACAGTGTACAAGAACTGGTGTATATTCAGAGGTTATAAGTAAAGGAAAATATATATTTCCCATAATCAGTCCAATATATAGTCCCAATATCATATGAACATATTTATCGAACTCAGTCTCTGTAAAAACTAAGTCTCCATCTTGCACCAAAAAAACACTGTCAAGTGTTTAAATAAATAAAATTAATTACTACTTCTAATATTACAAGAGGAAAACTTTACGTTGCCACTTTTGTAATTAGTCTCAAATGAGTTTCTGACTTTTCAGTTCTAATTACACTTAGAGCAGTTAAGATTGTTTCAAAGTTACCTCTCAAATATTTTACAGTTTTCTCTCACTGCAGTTAAAGTTTTTTTTTTTTTTTTTTTTTTTTTTCAATTTACAATTTGATAATGTAGTTACTTATAATATCTTGTAAATTGCAATAGCTCAAGTCATGCCATTTGTACAACTATATATCAATAATCAATGATCGAAAACAATACAAATCACAGAAATATGAATTTAGAACCTTTCATTACAATAATTTTATATTTGTAAAAATAAACATTTCTGGATGGGCTCAGTAAATTTTGTAAATATAGGAATATATCTTTATATTTTTCTTACTCAAACAATATGTAACCAATATTTGTTATGTAATTTATAACATTTTAACCCCCATTTTATTACTATTTTTGCAAGTTCAAGTCAAATAATATTCTAGACAACAATATCTACATAACCTGTTAGTTAGCTTATTAGAATATATTACCTAATGCATTCATGATGACTTAATCTTGAATTCTCAATCGATCGAAAGCCATAAGTGCATTTCAAAGCCATTTCCGATTAACCAATCTAATCATTCGAGTATCTGTCAATGTATCTAATCCCTTTTACAAGACCTAAACTATGCTCTTCAATATAGGCTACATGTTAAAAAATGAGTTTGGAGAGCTCGTGCATGAATGTTAAAAGATTTTTATACTTAAACACTTGTCCATAATAAGTTAAATATTATAGAAATAATGTTGCAGTTATATATTTTGAACAATTTCAAATCAAACATGTCAACAATACACGTAACTACTTATGAGAATGCTACAAATAATTAGAACATATAAAATATTATATAAGTCATATAATTCGTATAGCATCATATCATCATATATATCATACAAAGTTCGATTAGTATACATGAAAAATCAATATTAAAAAAAAAAAAATTAGTATTATTATTTTGGTGAGACCATTTGACTTTACGTGAACGTACGAGATAGGCTTGGAGCAACATGATTTGTAAGAATGGCAGTGAGATTTAAGTCGTGACGTCGACAAGAAATTTATTGTGGAGATTTTAATATACACTTGTACCAGGACTAGACAGGCCTTTATAAGGCTTTCGGAGACGAATGTTACAGTTCATTGTACAACTCCTGTCTATTATATTTCATTACTTTTTTTTTGACCCATTTATAATATAATGTTTATAACTACTGAAATTAAAATCAACGTAACGAATAAGAATTTTATATATCATTGATTTCTGTGATAATAAATGATTTCGACAAATTTTAATTAAATTAACACTAAATTGAACTTCCACTTTAAAAAAAAAAGATCAGCTTCAGTAATGTATGGGTAAATCAATTTATATTCAAATAATTAGAAAGTTTGTAATAAATAAAAATAAATATATTTTAAATAATTGTATTATTATGAATTTTTTATAATAATGGTGCAGCTTATTCTACTATTTCAATTTATTTTCCGTTTCGACCGTATACATGAAGATGGTCATCCGAAATTTGGAGAGCAAGTATCAACTTAAGCAATGTAGTGATAAAATCTTAAGAACACAATATTATTGGGTAAGCTTTTGAAAGAGAGGACATGTTACGTTTATCCCACGAAGCTGATTACTGTGATACACTGTTGTTGGCAGACTTTCTTGTTTGGGTTTAGTTGACCAGTGTTGTTATCTTGATTGTTTGCCAATCCTTGTGTTGGTATACAGTGTGAGAATTCTTCAGTTAACCAATAATGTATATATTAATTTGTTCTAGTAAAGGGTTCTGAGTTTATTATAGTAGACTACTAGTTTTGATACCTTTCATTGGCTTAAGCTTCAGTAGCCATTACCTTATTATTTACGTTCTAATTTTTATATAATACATGCCCGCTATGTTTTCTATAATGAACTCTCGCCATTTATTGTAATATTATCTATTTTACTATAGCTATTAAGTATTATAATGACATACTCTTTATAAATAATTTAATATTAGTAGCATTTTTAAAGAATTGTTTTTTTTTTTTTTTAATGTACTCGTGTAAGTCTTAGGTTCGTTTAGGATATGTAAGTTTTATGTCATGTTTTTATTTGTTTAGGTTTGTGTTAAGTGATTAAGGTATGTAGCCCTGAAACGCGGATAATTTTAAACAATAATAAAGATTACTGACACATCATACAAATATATTTATATTAAGATTTTATTTATAGAAACCCTCACGATAGATATCATGAAATGTTAAATTAGTCTACTCAATGAAGAAACTCTCTATCAGATAATACATATATGTTAGAAGCACTATACGGTCTCTTTTTACGTTCAATTATTTATTTATTTTTTTATGTTGGTTCGGATTTACAAACGCATTTAGTTTAAACACAAAATAAGAAGAACAGTCCACCATTCATACAAGATGAGTATTACAATATACAGAAAAAATAAAATTTTATTAACATAAAATAAGATCTATGCAGTGTAATATCATACTTGTTACAAATTTTGAAGTTAAAACAACTGTTCTTTAAACAGTGTATTTTGTATCCTACAGCAACCTACATTACGTCATATTAGGCCACTTGTTATAGGATTAACCTACATTTACTGGTAACAATATGTAATTCAGTATCAAAGCCCTTGTTTTCCGTAAACATCGTGTTGATCCAAATTTGAATATCATTTTATCACGTTTCATAGTTTATCAGTATTTTGTAGGCAATCTGTGGCAAAACGGATATCTTTTTCAGAAATCGTTAAAATCACATTTTGATGATATATGAAAACTGTAGTAAAGATGATAAAGACTTATGTATTATATCTGTGATTTGAATTAAATTCGTTTTGTTTTTTAATTACCCTCAAACCTTCATTTTCACTTTATTACAATTTATCGCAGAGTTTAAGAAATAATATCACCAAATTTCAAAATCGTTTCATTTCAAAATAAAATTTTAATAAATTTAAAATTATTATATTTTTATTCATTTGTTTCGGGATTAACTTTCTCGCCTATAGAACTTACAATAGTACATAGTAACTCATTATACATAGTTTTACAACGTAAATATAATAATATTAATATTTCATCCGAAAGAAAGAGATTTTTTAGAAAAAAAAGTAACATTTAACGAGTATTATTACATATAAATGTATATCAATAGTTTTAGTAATTAAATTTAAATTGTAGTTTATCTTATAATTTACCACGTAAGGTGTATTGGTACTCCTGTACTGTTCATTAACAGATATATCTTGGTTAATTTGAACATTTATGTTTTTTTAGAAATAAGTTTATGAAGAACAAATTTTAAAATAATGGCTTAAAATGAAAATCATCAATTCGAAAGGATGTTTATTTTGGTTGACATCATCCAAATACTGAAATTAGAACAGCAGACTAGTTCAAAGAACAGATTATGTTTTGAATTAAAAAAATATATATATTAATATATATATATACAACTGTTACATATTTCTTTGGATTTTGTGGTAGGGTACTTACTAATTCAAGGACATAGTACTTTAGTATTTTCATTACAAAAATATATGGATGGAAAGGAAAAAAATGTGTTACATTTTGTGAAGAATAAAATCTTATTACATAGGAATTAAATAAAACATATTTATATCTTATTATCTGTCTGCCTTTGTCATATTTGTCGTTGCATTTTTAATCACAACAGTGGGAAAAAATTAACAGAAATGAGGATTTTTTTGTGAGAAATTTTAATAAATTATATAACAATAGTGGCGGTAACAAATATTGTTTAGCCTTTATCTCTAACGTATGGAAATAATGAAAAAGCTAGTATATAAACTTCACAATTATTATAAGCGGATATTTTTATTTTACATAATTTAATGAAACCATTTCTTACTCTTGAGAATAAAGTTAATATACTGCACATTTAAAATATAGCACCAAGGATCACCTAATTTAATCTTCCCTACTTATATCCATGTATTTTAAAACGTAAACAGTCTTATTCTCCCAATTTAATAGGTGTTCAATATTATTGAATTTGATGACTTATTTTTATAAATTTCTCATAATAAATGAGTAATATTGAGTTTTATTACTTCAAAAATTCAAGAAATATCTTTTAAGTATAAGGTGTTTACCAAAACCGTTCCAAAACCTTCAGGAGCTCATTTCTCATATCAATAACAATGAATATGTTCCTATAAACATATCTCCAAAACTTCTTAATTTTCTGTCTAGCTAGCATATTGTGTCTTGAACAGTTTACATAGGGGTCATTTTAAAACAAGTAGAGGAAATCGGTTGATTATTTTTCTTAAATTGTGTGGTTATAAATAAACAAGTAGCAGACACAATTTTAACTACATATCATTTATTGTTAAACGTAAATGCATTTATTGTTAAAAGCACAATTATTATTTTTTTATATGAAGCTTTTATCGTTTTGGAACTATTTTAGAAACCTTCTATATAATAAAATCTACATATGTATTAAGTACCATTACCAATACTATAGCAACTAACAATAAAAAACTTGTGTAATCTTACACTACTCGTTTGAAAAATTAATTATAACTTCATATTAATATAAAATATTATAAACTGTTATTACAATGCTTCCATTAGTCTCTATGTTATTTAAACAATATTAACTAACATGATAAGGTAGTTATATCGCTGGTCACAATTTATCACATCTTATTTTAATAAAATGTTCTTATCATGCACCTTATCATGAATTCCTGTTCAATTCAAGGTAGATATTACCTGGGCTATTACGTATTCCAGTTGGACCGAGAGATGGACCTTTAGGTAAGAGAGACATGTTAAGGTTATTTCACTAATATCTTTAGAAATAACTACGTCAATATTACAAAACTGATCCAGATTTAAATATAAATTGAATAGAGACAGTAAATTAGATATATGTCGATCTGTTTCATAGTTCTAGACAATTACACCTCAAGTTTGGATTATTAATTCAGATATTTTCAATTGTATGGTTATTTAAAATGTTACCTTCTATGGTTATGTAGAAGTACGGAAATTATTGGAAAAAAAGATTAGTCATTTTTATAGTTTTCTAAACAGTTGAGAAGTTAAATATGATCTTTTTTATTCCCTCAACATAAAACACACTTAGACTATTAAACCCATAAATCGACACACTATACCACAACTTAATGCTAATAATAGTAGAGATTAGATTAATCAAAATTTTATCAATAATTGTAAGACGTTATTATATACATATCACATTGTGTTATAATTGTCACGTTATCTTGTATATAAATAAGAAACAATGTCCAATGTAAAGAAACAATCCGAAAATGCATGAAAGGAGATACAGTAATAAGTAGATATTGTAACTCTCTTGCCCCAAAGATACAAGATGTATGTAAGGCACGTTCCATTTATTTCTCCCATGGGTATTATATGTGTTAAGCTATAACAAGAAATACAAAGTAGAAACAGTTTTTGAAGCTGATTTTTAACGATGGTCACGCAGAAAGAATAATGCATAATTAAGTAAAAGCGTAATCCTATCAGGTATATCTCAAGCGATTTGTGTTTATGACATTATTATGTATTAGAAATTAATAACAAATTAACTTCCTGATAATCAATATGAGGAAAATTTCATTGAAAACCTCCATTCGACTGTAATGTTTACCAGAAAAATCTTGTAGTATATTTATTTAATTTTCGAACATAAGTTTTTGCTATTTTTTATTGAGGAAACTGGTTTGATAAAAAAAAAATCACGTTAGTTTCAAGCTATAAGTAGTGTATAGAGTGAAAATTTAAAACAATTGTCTGTTGTAAAATATTAAGACATACAGATTTATTAAATTAAGAAGAACTTAATTACTAGAATCATTTTAAAATGGACAAATGAGTATGAAAATTGTACATGAGAAAAAGTAGAGAATACAATTAGTTCTTTTAAAATTAAAAAGTCAACAATCACTTCAATGAGTCTGTTAAAACAAATTTTTATATATTTTTTTGACAAGTTTTACGAATTTATTGTAAATTTAAATGTAATAAGAAATGTTTTATTTATTATCATATTATTTTATGATATTATTTTAATTATATAATATTATTATTATTTTTATTTATTTAGTTTTCTTGGTGTGCAATGGTTTTTATGTATCACGAATGAGTGGTATTAGTCTGTGTAATGTTTTGCAAATAATTATTGAGGTGCATTTGAAATATAATTCTGGGATATCTTGTATTATTTGCGTTTCATATTTTTCTTTAAATTTATTTTTATGTTTATTAGTTTGTTATTTTGCTTTGGTCTAAATATATCAGGGTAAGTCCATAAGTAAAGTGAAATGAAAACAAAATCTATATATTTACTATATTTACCTAAATAATAGTAGCACTACTTTTCAACATAATTCCCTTCTACATTATTCACTTAGTCCATCTTTTAAGGAACACATTAATTATTTCCTGGAAGAAGGTTTTTGGTCTCGTGTTTAGAAAATTACTCACCGCTTCAATGGCCTCTTCATTAGATCGATAATGATTCATATGAAATTATTCTTTTAATGGTCCAATATGATGAAAATTACTTGCAGCCTAGTCTGGACTATATAGAGGGTGGTCCAGCAGCTGAAAACCTAGATTTTGAATGTACAGGACTGTATTTTTTGGCCGTACGGATAGAGCACTATCCTGAAGTAAAATCTAGCCTTTTGAACTTATACCACGTCTTTTGATTTGATTTTAGGCTTCAATAAACCCAGCAGTTCACAGTACCTGTCACTGTTTATTGTATAACTTTTAGGTCTGAAGTCAACCAACATTGGACCTTCCATATTCCAGAATATCGATATTATAACCTTTCCTGCAGACATCTAAATTTTAAACTTTTTTGCTGTGAGAGATGAAGGATGTTTCCTCACCATACTTTGTCACTTACTCTTTGGTTCACAATGATTGACCCATGTTTCTTCAACGGTTATTATTCGCTTAAGATATGAGTCTTCTTCTTCATAACTTTCCAAATGCTTCTGGAAATCGTTCTTTTCAAACGATTGTCTTTGTAGATACTCGTCAATTGATGTGGAACTCAGCGAGCACAGTTATTTCGAAGGTTTAAAGAATCGTCGATGATTGAATTACATATAAATCTCATGCAATTTCATGAAATTTAATTCACCGGTTATCGAGAATTATTTGTTACAACTTCAAAAATGTCGTTTGATCACACAAAGAAATCTTACAATTTTAAAAGCGATCAATTCATTCGTAGATCTTTCTTCCATTTAAACAACTCTATCCATATTGCTGCCGCATTCGACGAATAATCTCTGCCGTTTTCCCACATTCTGAATTGAGGAATCAAATCACTGCTCGCATTTCTTCGTTGGTGCAAGAGACAAGTGAGAAATCATTTCACAAAGACTTTTAAACGCAATCACTAATAGCTAACAATAAAACAGTACTTTCAACAATGAACAGCTGATAGACGTTATGAGTTATAGCAAAACAATCAGTGCTGCCATAGTTGTATTTGGATTGAAACCAAAATGTCCGTTTAATTTTAGACTTTTCTCTTAAGTATTAACTTTTAAAATATACTTTTCTTCTTTTTTTAGGTTTATATGTACTTTGAACATGGTTGAATATAAACAGTATTTAAAGTTACGGTAATTATATTAAATTTAAATTCTCTTGTACAACACCTTATTTCATTTCACTTTAATTTTAACATTCTTGTGCGGCTGAATTTTATCGCTATAACATATAATGAGGGCTTTTGCTTTTAGATAGAGTATGATGCAATTATAAATAACTAGTGTTTTGAAACTATAGTATGCGCTTAATGAGATACTTTAAATCCATTAGTAAACTCTCTGGAGTTGAACAGAAGTGTGTAAGTTGTTCATCACTACATCATGTGAAATAGTTACCATTGTTTTAAAGTACCATTTAAATTTAGGTACGTAATACGTTTAAAAAATATAATATTTAATATTTAGATAAGGTTGGGTAAGGTTAAGTATATTGAAGTTATATTGAAAATTCCATTTTGACAATTACGAAACTGAAGAATATATTTAATAAGAGGACTTCCGGTTTACCTTTCATGTGCAATTACATTTGAATTTAACTTAAATAAAATCACAGAAATAAGATATGTATATAAAAAGAAAACAATAAGTAATAATTATTCTTCAGGGATACGAAGATAACTACTAAAATAAAAAAGATTGAGTAATTATCCTCTAAAATGAAATATTATTAAGAAGTGTTATAATGAATAATAAAATTAACTTTTTCAGCCTTAATTGTCTTCAACCTAAATAGGTCCAAACTAAATCAATGTTTGTGATTTTACATAAATGACCACCATTCATTTATTAATTATCTTAACTAACTGGACAATTATGTCATATTTATCCGTATTTTTTACTTGATGAGTTCAAGAAACAGATGAAAATGACAAACAAATTAATGTTTTTGTTCCATATTATTCTGTCACTGTAATTAATTGTATTCATATGTATTATAAGATAACACATAAATTGTGGTTTATGCCTCAACATATTTTTAACATTTTATTTTTATTAAGTTGAAGACTTGTGGGGAAATGTCATTTTAACATGTGATAAGGAACAATTCCGAGTTTTCAAATGGAGTAACAAACTGCGAACAACGATATACAATAATATCTACATTGGTAGCAAAATGTACGTAACACAATGGATTAAATTGTAATATTTTTAAAAAAATTTATCATTTATTCCTCTTGTTGTAGAAAAAACCTCTCCACGATCATCGTCTTATGAAAAGAAGATGTAGGGGAAAAAATCATAAAATAAATATCCTTAAACCTAGAATACTCTAATAGCCTCAGAGTCGGACAATAAGAAGCGTTGGTCAAGAAATACCTGAAAGGAAATAACCTAACAAAAAATAAACTAACCTAAAATAGTATAATGAGAAAATGTTATCTGACAATAATATTCAGCAGTGTCAAATCACTGAAATAGAGACTTGAAGCAATATTTTTTTAAACAGAAAAATAAGGAACAAAATTGTAAAATAATTTTATAAATAATGAATTGATATAAACTACGCCTTTAAAGAAGTTTTGCAATAAAAAATAAATTATAATTATGTACTTAAATGTCTTGCCCATAAAGTCGTAAATAAATAAAAAAGAGTATATACATAATATAAATTGACATAAACGTATTTGAACAGATATGTACAACTATTGCTGGATTCTTACCGGAATAATAATAAGTTTCAACCTAACTTAAAAATGTAATCAACAAAAAGATATTGCTATTTGACGGCATAAACTCAAAAACTGCAGAAAGCTATTCACAATATCAAACATTATGTAAAATAAATTATTCACTAGCGAAATATCATCATTAAAGAGAAATACATAGGTTAAATAAAACATTAAAAATTTCGAGTCCTATTGACCTAAAATTTGATGAAGCAGCATGAGCAATACTGCTTGAATAAATGTAATTATCATGCAAACTTTCCAACAATATTGCTGTGATTTTCTTCTTATTATTATTTTTGTAAAAAAGATTCGTTTAGTAATGGGGCTTACACAACTGTTTAAATTTAATAAAGTAAATAAAAATATCGTTATGTGAAATTGCTAAATAAAATTTCATAAATTTTCACAGTAAACAATTTTCGGTTGCTTAAGAATGAACAGCTAATTATTCCATGGTTAGATGCAACGGTGTACATTTTGTATTTAAATAATTGAGGTACAATATTGGTACGAGTATCATCAAACAATGACAAGTTTCATAATCTTGGGTCTAACACTCCTTTTCATATTAACAATTTGTTAAAATTTTTTTATAAATTTGATGGACACCAATTACACATTAAAATAGGTCGTTATATTCTAATAATAAGGCAAGTCATAATGAGACAAACAAAAATGATTTCAAAGCCACGTAGAAAAGTTTACAATATTCTAATATTTTCTGAAAAAAAAAATAAAATTAAATTAAAAAAATGTTTGCATTTTATTCCTGTTTTATAAGGTAATGATTTATATAATACTCAATGTTCTCTTAACAATAAAATAAAGGTCCAATTCAAACAACAGTTTAAATTATAATTTTACAGAAATCCTTTCGACGGGATTTACATTAAGGAATATAATAAAAAAGTAAAACAATAAGCAAGTTATAAGAGGAAATTTGTTTAGACTTTGGTCTACATGGTGATCATAAATTATACATTTATGTTTAAAATTTTGTAAATTATAAGTGTAACGATAAGTAATGTCATTCGCTAGGCCTTGTATAATATTTACTATATTTGTACATTGTTCACCGTTTAATAAGAAAATATGTTATTATGAAATAGTTAAACGGTGCACGTTAGAATATTTTGGGCTACATTTGATCGATAAAGTATATTTATTAATGAAAAATTTTAGCATTAATCTACTGCCAAAGAAAGTTTAAAATAAAGAGGAATCAATAGTTGTTTTCTTAGATGTAACACTAAACCAAAATTTGTATCCTTGCTTGTAACAAATAAATCCTATTACAACCAAATACATTCCACAACCAAGAAATAAACAGGTAGGTTACCTTTGTGAAAGCCCTTTCATAAAAGAAAATTAAGCTGCAATTTTATAATAAACACAAAATATTATGCAATACACAAAACACTTATACCAGAAGAACACACTTGATATTCAATAATAAACACCACATTATATAAACGGAGTTATAAGCAACATAACCTCAAAGATTCGAACAACTTCACTACATCTAATGATTGAGTGTTCACCTGTAAAGCCTACAAGTTACAAACATGTTAGAGTTTAGATTGATAAGGAAAAAGGTACGGCTAGATTGAACTTTGATCTATTCATCATCTTTTTGTCAATTAATTATTTCATAGTAACAGCAGTTTTTGTTTAGCTTTTTTCATTACATTTTAAGTAATTTTACTTAGAACATTTACTGAGAAAAGCCTTGACTATTACTACTAATTACAATTTTGAAGCACTAACTTTCTCGCTGTTCTACTGTTTACAAAAAAAAAAATTAAGTAACTGTAGTTCTTAAATGACATTCACATTTTATTAAATATATAATTGTTATCTAAAAAATAATAATATTACTAACTAACACTATAATAAAAAATGTATCGACACCCCATAACCGTATACAATATTGTTTTATACGTTCAACCATTGTAGTGTTTAAAAAAAACTAGGCGGATAAAACTAGGCAGATAAAACTAGTGTTCAATAAATGTTGACGGATATTGAATATTTATCACCCTTATCAAAGTGACAATCCGTAGGTACTAGAATGTAACAATTATCGAAAATTTTTGAAAGAACCAAAAAGAAAACACAAAAATCTGACAATGTTTTCAAATAACCTATCAAAAGTCAAACATCTAAATAGAAATTTAACCTAATCACAATTAAGTAGTTGAGAGAACGATTCCTGATAAAACTAAAGTTGAGCCTCAAAATCGTAGTATGTGATATTTTTAATGATGTCCGTCCGTCTTCCTTGCATTGGTCTACATCATATTGGAATTTATTGATGTTCATTTCGTTAAATAAGGGAGCACATTTTGACTTTATCTCTACAAGTTAGAAATAAATGATATTTTAATATTTAGGAGCGTACACCATGAGCCTAAACCACGACAATTTCATCATATCAATATTTACTATAAAGATTTAGATAACAGTTTGCAACAGAGTATTATTTCAGAACCTAGAGAAAATTGTTTGATTGCCATCACCACATAACGCTGGCGTAGATATTAGAGGTTAGGAAGTGGAAATAAAACCATAAACCAACCCATAGAATATCTACATCTACATATCAAAATTGGTTGAAGTATTTCAATCAATTTTTGACGAAAGGATGTTTTACCTCAAACTATTTTTTAAATCTAATAAAAATATTTGTTTATATTGTTATGAATTGAAATTAATAAAACCAGACCTTCTTACAAACCTTATACAACTTAACCTTATTTTTGTACTTCTTGTTTACTTTTAATCTAATTATGACTTTTTTATTTATCTGCTACTTGAACACGTTTTGTATGTCATTATTTTAAATTCATTTTACAATAATTGTTTTGAAATTGCTTTCCTTTTTAGGCATTCTAAATATTTTTTAAAGTACACATTCTAAAATTATAAATACTTTTTGCTTGTTTCAGTTTTAATTATTTGTACGTACCGCTTGTTCACGATGTATTTCGACATAATCTATTTTTAAATACTACTGAACACAAAATAGTATATTAACTTCTGCATGTCTGTTACTGGAAGAAGGGAAAACTGCATCTTACTAGTGAGCAGTAAAAGAGTTTTTCTCTTATTAGGTTCCGAATTCCATAACAGTGGTCTTCACTAAACGCATAACTTCTCTTACAAAGCCATGTTATATGTAATAGACAACATAAACTACCTTGGACATATAGTACGATGTATAGCTTACAAGATAAGGTAGGACACAGTGTAATTTATAGTTCAATACAAAGCTACAGGGAGCTTTAAAGTACCGTCAGATTGTGATGACACACAGTACCTGTTTCACTCAGAAAGGGCGATTGACACCTGATAAATTTTGACTTCATTGGATCACCTGTTCTTGAGGTAGTTTGTAAACATTAAAACAAACAGCCTAATGGATATTTTACAATTTTCTACGAATAGACTGCCTGTTTAAATCTTTATTATTCATAAAAAAGAAATATAAAAATGTTCAGGTAATAATTAATTAGAAGAATCTCTGCTCCCTGTTACGTAGTTGTGTAGTGACTTAATCTAATATCCTTACTAGACATAAAAAAAGTTTTACAGTAGTTGTGTAGAATACACAAATTTATACGTTTTAACATAATGAAACTGTGATTTTTATATATATTTTAATATTAATTAACAATTATTAGTATTTGTTTAACTAATTGTATAGCCTACTATAATCACAATTCAATTAAGCATTAGAGAAATAATTTCAGACAATTTGATTTTAACAAATACTTCGAAATTTTACGTAGTATGATAAGAACGATAACTGCACATTTTGATTTTTTGGGTTATTTAAAAAAATTAAAATGAGGTAGTAACTATGACAGAGATTTTTCAAACAACCGCCATTTTCTTGTTAGGATAATGTTAAAACGTTTATACTTCATAAGTATCAATTATGCAGAGTGTTTAATATTTATAACGCTTACATAAATGTTACGAGGATCGTACAAAGAGCATATAGTTAGTGTGGCTGTAAATTTATTTAACGTAGAGTTTCCAAATCGCAATAATTCATTATCAATGTGTGCAGTGGCCAAAATAGTCCAGCAGCTTAATGGAACAGATAGTGTACAAAGCAAACCAGTATAAACTCGTTCAATTGATGAAAAAATATTATACGATATACTACAGTCGTAGAAACTCCGCACTCAAGAAAATCCATATACTACTACGGTCACTTATTTTACACCCTGTATTAGAAACTTATAACTCAATTTTGCGAATAACGTAGAAGGTAGGTTGACGAATAATCATGTCATTAAATAGTAGATATTTAATGTAGGAGTATTAATGTTTGTATATAGTAACACAAAACCGTTTGAAGAACGGGATTAGTTCACAAATGTTATATTCATTAGAAAAAAAAACCTTGTAGAAACTGTTTTGTATGAGAAGGAATATTCTGTTTTAAAATTGAAATTTATCACTAAAGAGTTTAAAGTGAATTATAATATTAGCATTACGCTTGAGGCAGTTTTGTATAACAAATTTAATGTGCACTTCAAAGATATTGTTTACAATAATAAAAAGATAAAGTGAACAATGCATGTATGACGAAAAAAAGATGTGTTATACAGTTAAGTTAATCTACAAATTTAATTAGATTAATATAATACAATGCCACGTTAGGCCAAACAGTTCATTATCTGGTAATGTATTAACTCATCTTTATCTTTGATTACAAATAAATTTAATCACTTATCCATATAGTCCGGTAATTGATGGGTCTTCTTTAATTTTCACAGTTTAACAGCTGATACGGGCATAGAGACAAACGAGAAAGAGGCTTATTTTGAAAGAGGCTTATCAAATATCAATATTAAAAAAATCTAACACATCCACAGTTATGCATGATACATATAAACCATTATACTACAACAGGTTTGAACAAGGCATAATACAAACAAATATCTGCAGATTTTAGAATTTTTAGAACAACTTAGTTACTGTAGACAAAATGTTACATAATACAAATTGTACATACATTTAAAAGTGGATATTCTTTATCCTTTGCATTACAGGATAAATTTCAAATTAAGACGACAGTTAATGTGTTTACATTATATTGCCATATGAAATATATTTAGAGAAATAAATCACAAAATTCTTTAAACGTAACATGTTTGAAAAGGTGAAGAGTACCTACTAATGTAATTTAATTTTCTAATAGGGAAGGGTATTGAATAGAGGAGCATTATTCAATTGATTTAAGATTTTATAGTTTTCCTTATAACTAAAATATCTGAAATGTGTTCCTTATAGCTAAACTTATACATGTTAAGACGATTTGTTCTGGAGCATGTAAACACAGCTAGATTTTTCAAGTCTTTTTTTTTTTTTAAGACAGGTTTGTTAAAAATTGAAAAAAAGCAACACAAGTTGTAAATAACATAAGTATATAAATATATATATATATATATATATATATATATATATATATATATATTAGTTATCTTATAAAGCTACAAGCATAAGTAGTAAAACTATTTTCCTCATAAGCTATACCATTATACGAAGGATAATGTACATTTCACTCCTTATATTTTATATATAAACATATAACAGGACATACATTACATACAAAACCCATTTTTACCATTATAGCTTTAGTCAAAATATTATCCTATAATTTTTATGTAAAAACCATGCATTTAATTAAATTCGCTTACAAATTTGTAAAAATCATCAGAAATATTACGAAAATTAGATACAATAAAGTTCATTTCTGTACACATATCCTTCAAGACATTTAGTGTACTTTCACTATACCAACATATGTATCAAATGTACCAGATACCATATAATTTTTTCGATTCTATATATTATATATAAAAAAATTCACCTATAAAACGTAATAATTCGAATTTTTGAAAAATTGCTAGCTAGTAGTTTAATTTATTGAATAATCATTGTATATAATATATATATATTTTAAACTTCATAACTACGTAATGGCTTTGGCTTCAATTTTCAATTAGTGTTTAAATAAAACTTCACAAATTTGTTCATTTCCATATTTTATCAAAATTAAACATTTCGACTCAGATGGCATTATTTAAAATAATTATTGAAAATAAAATGTCTTTTAAAGCAAATGTATAAAATCATTCTCAGTTTTCCTCAAATACAGTAATTAATAAAATCACTAACTCAATGCTTTTCAATTATTATAGTTACTACGTTGTTACATAATTATTCTTTTCACTAACATTTTACTTATATACAATATAATGTACCTCATTAGACTACATTCGAAGTTCGAACAATATTTGTTTGAGTATAAATATTCAACGTAAAATGAGCAGCAAAATTAAACACAGCATCTTATTGAAAGTAGTTTTTATTACGATTAAATGATATTATATTTGTTGGAGATTATTTGTAGAAGTTTGTAAAAATATTTACCATCTTAGTAACGACTCTAACGTTGTTTAAAGGTTAAATAAGCCTGTAATAGAATTGTTTTAGTAAGAAAAATATCGAAATTAAAAACAACTTTACCTTCATATTTCAAGATTTTAACTTTCTTTTAATCAAATATACTACTGACTGCACCTGGGAACAGTCTGTTTTATACACTACACAAATTAAAAAAGGAAGTTAGAATGTTGTACATAAACCATTAGTAGCCATAATGAAAACCGTTTAAGTTTTTGTCGTATAACAGAATTTAAAATGCCTGCTACCTAAGGCAACTTTCTTTCTTATATTTTGTTAAAAATTCAATTTACATTGTATTTTTTTCGTGAATGAGTTTGTAGTAGTAAATGATAAGTTATTGTATTTTCTTCAATTTAGAGACATGATTTAGACCTATTAATAAAACTGTTGTGGAATTGAAATTAACTCATTTCATTAACTAATCATTTGCTATTAAATACAGCTATTTAGCTGTATTTTTTGTTTTAGTTTAACCCAATATTGTATGATTATACTTGCTAATGTACTATGTTAAAAGGACTTATAAAGACATGGCGGCCATACATCTCCCCAAGAAGTGTATGTAAAGTTTTCTTCAAATATAGTGTATTTCATTTTTTTAAGAAATAATACTACATATCATCATAAAATGTATCACAAAAAGTTAAACATCATTTCATTAATGATAGTTGAAGTTACATAAGTTGCTGGTTAACAGATAAATATAAGTTAAGTTTTGCACACTCTACTGTATATCTCAATATTAGGTTTTCAGCTATCAGCCCTTACTACATAGACCACCTAATTAGACATTAATAAACTTAATTTAGATTTAATTTATAAAAACTAATATTACTTTATAAGAGTGTTGGTAACTCTATAATTTCCGAACTTATAGATTACATCTTTTAACTTTTAACAAAACAATGCGATCCATTCATCTTACTCTTAGTATTTATTTAAAATGTTTATTCCACAAATTTAAATTCATCAACATCCCCCCCACACAGTCCAACAATATGTCTATAATGACATTTCAATTGAATATAGTTGTAGAATAAAAAAGTGTCAAATAAAAATGTACAGAAAATCTTTTTATAAACAATCGCTTTTCGTGTTATATTATTATACAAAGGGATCGAAATATGTTGTTATAAAAATCATTAATAGAAAATAGGTTGAGATGGTTTTATTATCAGAGAATAATAAAAAAAGAGATAAGTGGGAGGTAAATATAGCCTGGGAATAATAAAAGCACTTCAAAAAGCCTTGTCCGTTGCATGGGTTGTATGATTAAGTGTTTTTATTATTTTGCTGCTAGTACTTTACTGAGGCAATAAATTTCTAATTAAATTGAAAATTAACTTATATTCAGTTTAAAATTCAATCGGTGAATATATGCTTGGTCTATAATCTATACAAATAATAATAAAACAACAAATATAGGCGTCACAGTAAGAAAAATCTAAATGTAATCAATACACGATTTATGATCATTGGTTTTGTCATAACCACAACAAAAATGAATGATCATTTATTCTTTTCAAACATTTCTCTATCCATAAACAATTATTCTAACTACAATGAAAAAAAAAAGACTGTTATTCCCAAAATACTCAATATAATGTCAACATTAAACCTATAAAACGAGGGAGTGTTTATAGTTTTCCAAGTCATTATTAAATTCTATTTACCTATATAGTTAATATTATTTCATATTTTCGGAATTTTTAAAACCACACAAATGAAAATTATATAGGTGGCTCATTTTATTTCTTACGGGCAAGGTAAATGATGACGTTAGAAAACTATTGAAACTTTTAAATCACATTTTAAAACTGTTATTTATATATTCTTTCACGATTTTTAAATTTTCGCAGCGTCAATGGTTATAAAATTTTCAACCTCTGAAAAGTACAGAATTGGTTATAGAAAATCTGTATATAAAAACAAATTACTAACATAGATAATGGCGACACTGAATAGAGTGAAAAAAAGTTTTCTTTAGTAAAATATTTTAGTTGTTATAGTTTTTATAATAATGGGAACTCATTTAATCACAATCTTTTTAATATCTTCTGTGAAAAAATTATCGAGTTAACAGGAAATTTATTACTAGCATATTATTACATTAATTATAATTATAATTAAATATATTTGATGTTTACCAATAAATACCATCCACTCTTTTAATGCCAGTTACTTGATATCTTAGATCACTAGAGTAACAAATCGGTTTATATAATCCCAGTTTTTGAGAAATGTTTGCAAACGTTTTCTCAAATGAAAGACGGGAATGAACATGGAATAATTACTCTCTTCTTATATTGGTAAGAACTAAAAACAGAAACTCAACCATTTTTATCATTTCTGCAATAATAAAGTCACATATTACGATTTTGTTTTCAAGACAAAAAAAAATTTGTTTCGTATTATAAAGTACTTGAATATTTCAAATAAGATGAGAACAAAAAATTCCTTATCATAAGGAACTCTATTTTCTTACATTCAAGGTTACTCTACATACGTGACTAGTGAAGAAAAATCATTCAACTTAAATATTTCTATATATCTGCATTCCTCCCCACATTGACAATTTATGTGGAAATCCTGAGCCCCAAAAATATTCATTTTTGTTATATAACAGAATTACATTGATAAATTCAGAAAAGTCATAAAGAAATTCCATTTTTTTTTACGTATAATAAAATACTCAGAAATCTTTCAGATTACGATCATGTATAACTTTAAATTTTCTTTGATGATTACCATTACATACTACATACTATAAAAATGCAATTTTTGTTGCTGTTTCAATATTTAAATAAATTATGTCGATTTTAAAACAAAATTAATCAATTTATAAAAGTATCCTAAGTGTATATAAGTTTGTATAAAAATGGAATGCATAGACATTACATTCAGTAAAAATAATATCAAAACTATTTTATAAAACAAACTACAATATGTGACTTTCCGAAACGTTTTGCGGATAAGAGGTATAAAATTCTGTAACGTCATTTAGTCACTTCATAAAAATAACAAAAACGTAATATTTTGAAATTTAGCACCCCAAAGACAAACATAAAACAAATATATGTAAGTTTTACTTCTCTAATAGTATTGTTTTAATTTTTAAACACTAAAAGTTTGTAAGGTTAGTACTAAGTAACATCAAGGATTATGGTATTTTATATTATTTTCGAAATATTGAAATTGAATTTCATATTCACCTTGTATTATCCACAATGTTATTAGTTTTAATTTGAAATTCAGGTAAGAAATAATAGAACTAATAAATTTAGATATTTTTAGTGAAAAAAGTTAATATGATAAAATTATGACTGGAATATACGTAGGCCTAAATAAACTTATATTAGAGTTAACATGTTTTTTCTTTTGACTTAATTAAGAATTATTACAGGTTCAAATATTCTACGATGGAAATGAATCCTTTGTAAAGTATATTACATCCCGGAGTTTCTTGACAAGTAATATCTCTTCTTTTATAAAAAACCGGCTCAGATCTGTCTGCTTTTCTGCTTGCACGGAATAATAACATTTAAGTCTGTTAATGATAAATAAAGCATATAAAATAAACCACGTATAAATATTGCATACAAATTTCCTCACCCATACATAAACAGAATACTGACATATAAACAGGCATCAAAATCTGCACATAATTTGAAATATCGGCTCAGTTTTCAAACAAAATAGTCAAAAAGGTGAACAGCCACTTTATTCAGTTTTGTGAAAAATTCACTTTAAATGTTGGAAGAGTAAAGACTCCCTGACCCAAAATCAAATTGTAAGGTGACAATGTATTATCTAATGATAAATCCTATGCGCTCACAACTTGACTATTGGTTCTTTTTATTTTAATTCCTATTTAATAGAAATAAATAACAAGTTAAAATGTAAAAATGTGAATCATTCCTGATTCTTAATTCATTAATTTTTCCGTTACCGGTCACTATGAATGTAACAACAACAAAATAAGAAAAAAACTTTTCTGATGACATAACACTTTGTTTGAAACACTAATATTATCAGTTGAAAGCTCCTTCAGATCTAAGATTTAAAAACATTACTGATGTGAAACAATATACTAATCTACTGTTGATTGAACTTTCTTTTTTTTTACTTTGAGCTATCCTGATGTATGTATTGCTTGCAGCATGTACTTAACTCTTCCTGCTACAGTGGCCAAATCGAAATTACATGCTGTAAATAAAAAGTGTTCAAAAACCACTTTAAAAGTTCTATGACTCAAGAACGCCTAAGAGGTTCGACTCAAATAGAAAATGAAAGAGCACAACACATTAAGGTTGATAAATTGTTGCCGTATTTTTGCGATATGAAATAGAGAAAGAAAATTTTCAAAATTAATTTTACTGAAAGTTTTTACTGTGGAATAAATAATTCATTTTCCTTGTTAGAAGAAAGTTTAGTCATTAAACTAGGTTACGTTTATTATCAATATTTATTACATTAAATTATACTTTCAAAATTGTTTTATTTTTACTAAATAATGCCTGGTAGTAACGTAGTTAAATTATATTTCCTTATTTAAAAAAAAATTAAATTCAACATTTTATCTATCTAATACTAATTTTTTTTTCATTTTGAAAAGCCTGTTATTTTAGTTTGGTAAGGCCTTATGTCCTACATAAAAACTATTCTGATGCTGTTGATATTAGTGCAACGAAGTGCTTAACTTATTAAATAAATAAAATGCTAAATCTAAATATTAACATCTTGACAGATGAAACATGAAACTATTGTTCTTCAAAAATTAAAACCGAGTATTACGTATGCATAATGGTTTATGTACGATTAAATATAATTTACAATATAATAAATTATAATAATGCTCAATGCATTTGTGGCAATCGCAGTTAAGAACGAATTTGGACATTCTGAAGAGGGGCCTCAGAGAACCTAGCTACGCCACTGGTAAAAATAATACGTACGACTACCAACAAATAAGGAGGTAGCCTAATCCTACTTACTTTGAAATACATTATTTAAGGACAACAAATAAAGCTGCTCTTTTATAGTATGATCAACACAAAATATTATTATATACACATAACAATATATTCTTACGTATATAAACACCTTATAAACACACTTCATATGCAATAACTAAAATAGGATCTTTACACTAATAATCAACATACATAACCTCAAAGTGTCGTACAGTTGCACTATACCTATACAAAGTGCCAGAAGTCAAGTACTTGGAGGGAGTGGCCAGTGACAGTCTGACCTTGAATTAACCAATAGGGACAGTGTGGGTTTGCCAACCTCTTTTCGCTTTATGACTACTCTTGACACAACGATTCTTCTACAGTTACATAAATACAGTTAATTTATTCTAGAGTAGAGTCATATCTAAAATTTGGATGCTTGGAACGTTGCAATCGTTACAGATATGGGACGGTGACACGAAACAGTATCAATAGAACTATTTCATATACACAATCTTCTTCTTAGAACTGTTAAAAGGAGAGTTATGTTGGAAATATAGTCTAGTAGTTGTAATTACAATACAGCATCCCACACTGTGGATTTTTAGTTCACGATTTATTTGTGCTTTTCTTAAATTTATTTAACAGTTCAAAATTAATTAATCTTTTAATTAAGCTATAGAGTGATAAAGAGAGATAACCTTCTAAAGGTTTTTAAACTCATAAATATGTTACTTTTTCTGCTTTTCCATCCTGCTACAGTCTCACATAATAATAATAATAATTTTTATTTTTTTTTCAAATTTTTGATTTGACCTGATTTTGTTTTTGTTTCCAATGTTTTTCAGATAGATGGTTTTTAATTTTGTACGGTTTTAATTCCCCACACATAAGTAGTATGGAGTAAGTTTGCTAATAGAAAATATTTCCATCTCTCTTTTTTGGCCTTAGGAAGTCGAAACAATGATTTTCGACAATCGTCCGTCTTTCGTCATTGTCGTCTATACCAAAACACGAAAGCGGACTCAAAAATGAGGATATGAACAATAATTATGATGTAAGTTATGCAACTACAGTGTGGTCATATAGAACGTTATTGAAATTCAAGGAAACCTAACAAGACATTTTAAAATAACGAGCTTTTTGTTCATATCTCGTGTGTTATTGAACTAAAGTAATAACACAATGCATTAGATAAACTATACAGATTTTAAATTTCGAATGGTACTCATCTCTGTGATGACAAAAGCGAAATTATTGTGACAAATGTAATGTCTAATACGACGTCATAAGAAAATATAATATTCGTGCAGTTACGAAACCGCGAGGACACGAGTAACACGAGTGATAGGAGTGTAGGTTAGGTTAGGTTACTTTAGTTTAGGTTAGGTTAGGTAGGCCTACGGTTAGATTTCGTTTCGTTTCAATACTAGACTATACACGAAAGAACCTTGTAGAGATTGTTTTCTACATAAAAACAACGAGACCAGTCAAGGCCTAGTAGACTTCTGGACGGTTATAAGGACTAATGAATTTATGTTAATATTAAAAACAAAGTGTGTAACCTTTAGATATAATCACTAATTTTTTATCTGATACGTAAAGACAATCAAAATTTCAAACTTCTTGTATTAAGATGAGTAATTAATTCAAGAAAGTTAATACGTTTATTAGGATTTTCCGGTGTAATCAATCCAAAAACTCAAGGTTTGTAGCCTCTCAAGAGACTATTATTGATACTGGGACGTTAATGTCGCAGTTTTCATTTTATACCCCGACCAATAAATTATTTATAGTTATAGATAGGAAGGTAGTCGTAATAATGTTAAAAAACTGACAAGACTCATAAAAAGTTGATAACGCTGGTAATTATTTTTTGAATTCTACTATTAAGGCAACTGATATTTAATTTGACAATATCCTTTTTGTTTTAGGAACTCGGTAGTCAATTGGCATCAATGTGGCAGATTATTATATATAAGTTGAAAACAATTAATTCCATTAGTTTAATTCCTCGAATTTACAAATATATAGAAGATGTTGTGATGACTTGAAAAATAATTTTAAGCAGGTGGCAGTATGCTGATTATGTAATTAAGTTGATTTGATTAAATGAAGAATATTTAGAATACACGAAGGAAAAGATTTTGAATAAGAATCTAAATGCTTACTTATATATTATATTTGTTTAGTGTAACATGTAACATAAGCTCAGTATATTTTCATATAAGATAACATATTGTGTAAAGCGTAGACTACAGCATCAAGAATAAGATATACATTTTAATTACATCAATAATTATGTTGATTATTATCATTACGACTAGTAATATGCTAAGACGTTCCAAAGGGTTATTACAAAACTGAAAGTAAAATCGCTATATTCTGAAACTATCGATTTATAAAATGACTACATTAAAAACAAAATTTCTGTACACAGATCCACTGATCTTTCGCTTTTCTCCATAAATGCGAATAGACAATAAATTATTGTATATCCAAACAAAACCAAAGGTAAAGTAATATTTCAGCTACGAACCATTTCCCGTTCCGGTAGAATCTTGGAAGTAAATCAAGTCCGTTTGGTTGTACACTAACTTTACTGCCCCTCGCCGGAATCCAATAAAGAATTATCTTCATTAAAAATTATACGTTACATTTCAAAATCTAACAATATAAAACCGATGTACCTTAAGCACATTACAAATTTAATAATTGTGTGTTATTTTTAGCCATCGAAAATGCACACATTTTACTATGACCACGCCAACCCATCTGAGTAATTTTAAACCATACGATTTGACTATCTGTGTCTATATATTCATTATTTGAATTAACGCAAAAATAAAATGTTCTATCATACTTATTCTATTTTCCCTGTTAAAGATACAAATATTAGGATGAATAATAGATTAATAGATGAATATTTGAAATATAATTAATGATTTTCTTAAGTATTATTGTGTTTTCTTTCAGTTCCTATTTTTTTATATAAAATATTACATTAAAAGGAGATAAGAATTATCAATATTTTGCGTATTATATACTCATAACAATACATGTGATTTTACTTTGTGTATACTTAAAATATAAATAATTACATGTTTAGTCAATTAAACAAGTTGTTAAACTGTAATTATTTGTTAGGAGGAAATATCCCTCTTCATATCCCTATAGTTGCTATAAGTTGTTTTTTTTTCAATAATGATGTCAGTCAGCTCTAGCAATGACTATGTTGTCATTGGCTCTAGTATGTTGGCCATTCACAATCTACACCTCAAACCTGTACACCAATTTTCACCATATTTAGCTTCGATGTAGTTTTTTTTTCTCCATAAATCTAAACATGTTATAGCATATACGGTAAGAAAAAATCAAAACAAAAAGTGATCCCTACAGTATTTATTAACATTTTGTTAAAAGTATAGTCCTTAATATGAAGAATAAAGTGCAAGTGCGTGGATATTAAATCAATTCTGGTTCTGGATTTAGAGGTACGTTAAGTTTTACAGTTGCTTTGTTGAAAGGAGTGGAACCGTTCCAGTCAAATTACATTCACGTAAGCTACCATTACTTTTGGAATATTAAAATGCTGCCGTTTATATTATAAGTATCAAACAATTTAACATAATTAACGGAAACGTTTCTTATTTAGGTTATTTTTAAACTGCATTATTATTTTTGATTAAATTTTATTAATAGTTTGTAATCAAATTTGTCCTCAACTGTATTATACGTTATTAAATGAGGAGTATGTAGTTGAACATGTTCTTGTTTTCAGTTCATTTGACTAAACCGATCATGGTCTGCGAACTATGTAACTTCTTTTTCTATAGGCTTTGTTGATTTTAAGCATATTTAATTTAATATTAATGAAAAATATCTAAATCTTTTCTATTTTTTTAAAATATTTAGTATTTAATAACGTAGTACTTATGTGTTCTACATAAGTACACACATTATGTCAAAATAAAAAAAATTGGAACCACTTTGAAACAAAGAGTCATATAAATCAATTTGCGAGATATATTTGATATCCATTTTTCTTGCAATGACCTTCTATGAATCTTGATATCCTGCAACTGATTATATCAGTAATTACTATTACTAGATTCTGTAATTATGAAAGTAGTCGACAAGGAAATAAAAATCCTTTTGTAACATATAAATTATTCCCCAAGCTCTAGTTGTCGGAATTGTTGTTCGATTTTATTTAAATTTGGAACGTAGAGTTTATAAAATGATCGTGCACGAGAAAACATTATATAAATGAAAGCAATCATTATTTGTCTCTTATAGATTTCCAATAAAATAACCATTCGTTATGAATAAATGTAAACAATATTGTGATTCAACCCTTAAAATGTATATTTCTAGGATGAACAATAAAAAAGTTATAATAAAAAGAAAATAAGTTGACTGTCCAAATTTCAAACCTGTGCAAGAAACAAATACTTGTTACTAATACGCAAGGTAGAATAATTTAACACTACTAATAGAGTATAATAATTATGCACTCCATGTTACAGTAACTAGAAATTCTTATCAAGCACTTAAGATTTGTTTCTACAAACTCAGTTTAAATTTTAATTTACGACAAGTGTATTTTACGGAAATTATTAAAGAAAATTTTAATTTTAAATTCAGAAAAATGTTTTTAACTATTTATTTTAAAGTAATATTCTTTTCCCCATTCATATACAAAAATAAATTTCACATTATGACTAAATACAATTTTTGATTTTTAAATGTATATTTTAGACGTTTTTGAACGAACTCTTTCAAAAATAAGTTTCATGATTTAAACGACAGTATGAAGTAGTTTCAACATTTCCCTAATTATATTTATAGGAAGACGTTAAACAAAAAAATTAAAACCATGACATTATAAGCATAGTTAACTGATCCTCTTCTAAAATTCACCTAATTAACATTAATGCCAAGTTGCTGTTTCGATTTTTTTTTTTTTTTTTTTTAGGAAAACAATATTTGCAACATAATGTACCATGTTTAGGTTTGCAGTCACAGGGTATTAAAAAGGTCTTTATTATCTAAGTCAATGGCGCAAATATTATTGTTGCTTATGTTCACAATTAAGTCCCTTAATAACTTCAATATTGTTTACATATGACTCATATTCATGTACGTTTAGCCATTTACAACCACTGCAATAGGTTTAATTTTCTGTAAATCAACAAATAAATTTATTAATTACTTGTCAAAAACAAACAAATTATGATGTTATTAATAAAATATTATTACAAACTGAAGTACTGTTTTTGACAATTCAATAATAACCAAAGATTTTGTGAAAATTTATTATATTAAATATCTAGACAGAAAGATGTTATTTAAAATAATAACTAATTATGATAACAAGTGAAAATAAATGTATGATGTTTTTGGATAGTGATGAGTTGTTTGTATTATTTGTTTAGCTTTTTTGACATTTGTCATTATTCGTGTACAAATATAATACATAAAAAGTAAATAGCCGATTTTATGAGCTATTTTTATCAACAAGCAAGTAATTGTCTAAAAGCAGAACCTATGTTAGAAGAGTGGTGAAAATCTAAGGACTTCAAGGAAGAACACAAATCTGCTGACCACGTATAACGATTTTATTATTTTTGACAGCTAAGCGTAGTTCATTTACTTTGGTGTCGTAACTATAAGTTACTAGTTTTCGTTTGAAAAATCGGCCCTCTGTTCGTGTAAGAGGTTTAATCTGCCAGATGTGATCCGTATTCTCTAAATATAGTGCATTATTTGGAT